>JAAEAF010002499.1:0-49347 GCA_011037195.1 Triatoma infestans | reverse complement strand
TCCGGTTGCTGGATTTTGCCCGAAATCTTCGTGTCTGATACGGTGCTAGTACCTAAACAGAATACCAGCTCTTAGTAAAAATCCTCTTTTTTATAGTGTCATATTAACTAAGAAAACGAACTGCTGATAATGTCACCTGAAACAGTAGTAGAAAGAATTGAGAAGCTGCAAAATAAAGCACTTAGAGTAATAACCGGAGCTCCGAAGTCTACTCCGATCCCAGCGATGCAACTACAAACAAGCACAGAGCCCACAAAGACGAGAAGAGAAATAGCGGCACTTAGTATGGGCGAGAGAATCCGAAGATTAGGGATTGATTACTGGGACCATTCAAAACCAGCAAGTGCAAGGCTTAAAACCCAAGTATCTTTCGTGGCTAAACTTGATAAGTTATGACAGGAAAAGGGACTAAATATGGAATCCTGTCAAAACCTCCCAGTAATCCCCCCACGGATACCATTGCGATCAGCCAAATACAGCTTACAACTTCTCCGTCGGATCTACAAACAAACAGCGACGGAAATAGAACTAAAAGTTTGCGCACTGGAGACCATCAACGAATGGTATCCCTCGCCACCGTGGCTACATGTTTATACAGACGGCTCCGCAGAAAATGCTAAGCAAAATGCCGGAGCAGGGATCTACTCCTCAGTCTTCCGGTTGGCAGAACCTGTGGGCCGTCTTGGAACAAATTTTGACGGAGAAGTTAAGGCGATATTACTCGCATTGAAAGCATTGCTGGACATACCGGCTGAGAAAGTGGTCTTGCTTATAGACTCACAGGCTGCAATAAGTGCTGAGGCAGACGCTACCAAAGCTTCCACAATGGAACTAGATACATGCCGGGAACTAATTGAAAAGTTGATCCTGCGTGGGACAGAGCTTGCCCTGCAGTGGATACCGGCGCATTGTGGGCTTTGGGGAAATGAGCAGGCAGATTCACTGGCAAAACAGGGATCCCAGAAGGACCAACCCGAAATGCCGGTCACGTTCTGCACTGCTAAAAAGATAATAAAAAGCAGCGTAGAGAGCGAGATGTTGCAGGCCTGGAGAAGGACAGCGGAACAAAGGCGATGGGCAGACCTGCTCGACGCAAAAAACCGTATTCCAGCGAGGCTTCCCAGAGGTGAGGCAGTGGCTCTCTTCAGAATGAAGACGGGCCACGATTATTTGCAGAGCCATCTCTGTCGTATTGGAGTGGTGAGTTCGCCTGTATGCCCGCTCTGTAACTTGGACGAGATGGTCGCATCACATTTGGACACTTGTCCTGCATTGGAGGACATAAGATCGAGCACAAACTCGATAGGAAATTTATATTGGGCCGCGAGACGCCGCATGGCTGAGATTGCCAGGGCAAACTAGGCGTAGGGTAAAAAAAAAAAAAAAAAAATTAACTAAGAAAACAATTTCCAATTTCAAATAAAGAGATTCGAATTGTTTCTTATCTGCAATAAAGGTGTTCTCTATAAAAAGAAGCACCTAAAAATCCCTTTAGCCGCCTAAATAATGGTTCTACACTGAAGAATGGAGATTTAGAGTCATTACTCCACTGTTATAAATTTGGAGAGTATGTATGTGCTCGTGTATACATGTATGTCTGTGTTGTGGAACGTGGGGAAAAAGAGGGGAACTTGGATAGTATTATTTTTTAATCAAGTGTGAAGAGGATTGAAGTTTTAGGAGTAGGAGAGCGTGTGTGCTTTTATATGTTTCCATTTTCTTTAGCCTTACTCCATTCATTAATTTACTTTGGCTTCTAACATCTGTTCATTTTTTTATTTTTTAAAAAAAGAATAATAGATATTAAAATCATGTTATCCTGTGCGCTGTGTAATGGTTACTTTCTTATACAAAATTTTATTTTCACTTTATCTAACTGCTCTAAGAGGAAGTATTGTAATCGTGTCAAATTTTTGATAGTATTGGTGAAATACACTTTTTGCGGTCCCCTGAGTCTGAAAAAGTGGTTTTTAAAAAATGGCGTGTGTCTGTGAACAGTATAGCTCAAAAATAAAAAAAATCGCAGAAAGTTCAAATAAACTACTACCGTAAACTGACACGAAGATTTTGGGCAAAATCCATCAACCGGGGCTTTATTGAAGTTTTTACACACAGAGACCATTTTTTTTTTTTGAAAACCACTTTTTCAAACTCAAAACGACGTATTTCCGGTGAATGGATATCGAAAACGACACAATCGCAACTTTTCCTCTTACAGTAGTAAGAGAATGGAAAAACAACTCAATTGACGCCAAGGGGGACTGCTATTGGCTTCAACATATGTACTTACAACTGCCCTATCTTTTATTCATCTTTTAATATCCTGCATAGTGGCCCCCCACAGCCTCGTCCACTTCTTTCTTCACCGTTACTTCCTTCTTAGCTCAGGAAGCTCCAGTATTCTAAGATAATGGTCATGTATTGTTCTGAAATATTTTTATTTAAATATACTGTATGTGCTTGTTCAGTGATTTCTGTAATATCAGTTTTGTTCTGCTGTACATTGTTCTGCAATATTATTGTATGTATTTGAGGCGGGGATTTAAATTGATTTACTATCTATTGACATGGAGTTATTGCTTTTACACTTCATCTATATTTTTGTTATTGCTCCAAACCCCGTTCATGTTTCCGCATCCCGTGCACTACAATTCCATATCATCTCTCTACAAGACTGGCTTATCAGGTGGAGTATAAAGATCAATCCCACTAAAAGCAAATGCATATCCTTCTCCCTCCGTCGCGCTACACTCCCGCCCATCCTCCTTCATGGGACTATAATACCGATAGTCGACAAAGTCCGATATTTAGGACTTTATCTAGACAAAAGACTCACTTGAAATCCGCATACACGAGTAAAAAGACTTGAACTAAACGGACGTTGCAAACTTCTCTCGAGACTACTTTACCGATGCTCTAAACTTTCTCTTGAAAACAAAAGTCTTATCTACAACACTATTTACACACATTTACGCACCTGGGACTGCTCTGGAAACTCAAGGGCATCCTACCATTTACGTATTACCTTATATTTAGATCCTATCTATCCGATCGGTACTTCCAGGTATCTGTCGGAACTTCCCTTTCTCCATTCCACTGCGCTCAGGCAGGTGTGCCTCAGGGCAGTATCCTTGGCCCAATTCTTTATACAGTATACACTGCCGATATTCCAACTGATCCAGTCACAGTAATCACCACCTATGCAGATGATACTGCAATCCTCTCCCCTAATCCTGATCCCGTTAAATCTCACCGGAACCTACAGAATCATCTGCTAGAACTTGAAAAAATGGTTCAAAAAATGGCGAATTAAATTGAACGAAAACAAGTGCCAGCATGTCATGTTCACTCTTCGCAGAATAACTCCTCCTCCTTTATATTATAACCAAACTCCAATCCCAACTGCAGATGTCGTCCGCTACCTTGGGCTGTACATCGACAAAAATTGACGTGGAACCCTTATTTTTCAAAATATTGACAAAATATTTGTCAAAAAATTGACTGAAGAGACAAGAACTAACTACACGCTACAGGCTCCTTAAAAGACTCCTCGAAAACAGATCAAGACTTTCACTAACTAACAAACGACTCATATATACATCACTTTTGAAACCCATTTGGACCTACGGAATTGAACTGTGGAGTTCAGCCAAACGCTCTAACATCCAACGAATCCAATCCCAACAATCAAAAATCCTTAGAACCATAGTGAACGCTCCCTATTACGTATCCAACAGAACAATCCACAACGGCCTTAATATCCCTTTCCTTGCAGATGTCACCAAATCCAAATATAAGAAATTTCATTAACCTCTATCCCTACATCATAATCCCCTCGTCCGCCGTCTCTCTTCCCTCACTCACCCTGATAATCCACCTAGACGCTTGAGGCGTAGATGGCCTCGCGACCTCTTATCAAGTCACCCGAGTACAAACTAAATTCGAGGAGTGCTACCGCTGTGTAGCTTGATTACGTCAATGTTTTGATTACGTCAAAACATGTACACCCCGTGAAAACTCAATTTTGAAAATTTAACAAATAATCGTATGAGAAAGTAAGAGAAAATAAAAATATCTGAAAAAAAATAAAAATACATTTCTGCGTATTTTACCCAGTAAAACCCAATAATACCACAAATTTAGTAATACAAACAAAAAAATAAAATACTTCAATTGTTAACAAAATTATTTTATTTTTTATAAGTGTTTCTATTTCTTTATCATTTGCACTTCTCGTTGTTCTTTTTCTAAATCTTCGTACACTCCCAAGACTCTGTAGTATAACCCTGTAACATGGAATAATAAATAGATAAGGAATTCCTATCTGATTTATGAGTGACCATCCTCGTACTAATAATTAATTTCAATATAGGAAAACCTATGTTATAGTATAAAATTGTCAGCTAACATGACACGCAATAATATTTGTTTCTCCTCTTTATTGTTTAGATAAAAAAATCAGTTCAATTTACTTTCAAAAAAGAAGTATAAACATACTATAATAATAAAATTAATTATTATATTTAATATCTGGTATTTTGTTGTACTGGTTGGTTCCGCAAAACTGGAAAGCATCAGAGACATCTTCCCTGATAGCCCTCTTCATTTTGTGGTCATCGACCGATTTCGGACGTTCACTCTTCATCAGGATGTTTTTGTTGCACAGTGTAATAAACATAGACTTGTACAGAGCAAATACAGTTGATACAATGGATTGGGCGAACGCCCGAAACCGGTCGATGAGCACAAAATGAAGCAGGCTATCAAGGAAAATGCGGTGATCTGGTATTTTATCCGTCGTAGCATGCATTTTGATTTTGTTCCTGACCGCGGTTTTGGATTTTCATCAATCGTCAGAGCAGATTCACCAAGTTCTTGTCACTAATTTTGAGAGTTCATTTCAACTTAATGTTTCTGAACAGAAACATTACGTTGAAGTGAACTCTTTACACGAGAACTTGGTGTATTTGCTCTGACGATGGATGAAAATCCGAAACCAGTCAGGAACAAAATGAATGGATACGATGGACAAAATACCAGATATTATCTAGCATCACATATTCCATTATATTTAATTTTAGTTAATTATTTATCCTTTTAAAGTCCAATAGCATCCAAATTTCTTGAAGATTGGTAACTGTGTAGAACAATAAACCTATCGTGACTCCTAAATAATAGAAATAATAGATTTGTAGGCTAATTTATACAAAGGGTATTGTGCATTCTAAAACTTAAATGGACTCAAAAGAATGGGTAGATAATAATAACTAAAGTAATATAGTTGGATAACTAGCAATAAATAAATTTGGTGTGAAAACTCACGCCATTTTCTCATTATTATAAAATGGGATATTGGAGTGAAACGTGGTACTAAAATCTATTTTCTCAAAACAAAAAAATTGGTGAATATATGTTTGATTATTATACCACATTTAAAGAAATTGTTGATGCGATTTTTGAGAAACTCGCTGAAAAACAAAAAAAAAAAAACTCGCCCGTTACGGAAAAACACTGATTGTCTTAAATCTTTGGAAGTTTTGCCTACACATTCTCTTCTACTTACATTATCTAAGTGGTGTAACCGTATAATATACTGAAATGGCAAAAAAATTATGTTATGAAACAATCATAATATTTCTTCGCATCGCATTTTATATACTTATACGTGACACATTTATTTTTTTAACATGGACATGTAATACTAAATATTTGGTGATTTCAACATTTTCTGGCAGGGGGGGCTATCATTAACTATATATTATACCATTGATATAGTGGTCTTCAAACTTTGTCGACTGATGGAACTCTTAGAACTATAATATCTTAAAATAATATTTAAAGTAAAGTTATAAGTACTTTATGTAAAGACAATTAATGAAAAGTATCATATTTTTTCATTAAACAAAAAATTATCAGTGCCTCCATAGGTCAGAGTAGCCATGAATTTCAACAAACATAACTTTGGGAAAATATTCTTGAAGTGAAACAGTTATACGATTTCTTTTCTTTTCATGATTTGTTAACTAAATTAACTTTTCCTTAATTTATAGGCACAGGAATCATAACAATTAACTAAGATACAAGGCGCAACAGCTCAGGGAGGAAGAAGGTATAGTTTTTCTGTGGCTGCAGGGAGGGGGGGGATCTCTGGCCAGTACTTCGCCGTGTTTCTAGCATTCACTAATGTACCGGGCAATGTTAATCATACATGGCTGTGTCAGCATTAATTTGGAGTTTCCATGGGAAACGAACTTGGACAAGTAGTAGAATCCCATATTTATAGTTATACTTACTTCCTATATACTTACCTAATAGTTATACTTACTTCCTTTATACTTACTTAATAGTTATACTTACTTCCTTTTATATCTTCGTCTTGTTCATCTTCCTCTTCATGGCCGACAACACTTGTCATCGCCAACTCGTCACCACCTTTATCATCACATTTTCCATCTACATATTTCCCCTTTTCTGGTCCGGCAGTTGCTTCTTTTTGTTTAACTTCTGTTTCACCCATGTCCATAAGGCGTACTTTATAAGGATCTTTTCTTTTCATTAGTACGCGGGATTCTGTACTCATTATTTCTGTTGTGCTGCTATCCCAGAACGTTTCTTTAGTGTACAACTTATCGACCGTACTAAACAGAAAAACGAATTAAAAGAAATTACGAAACATAGAAACAGAAATTTTTCCATCACTAGTTGAATAATACGACAATTACCACCCAAATAAAATCGATAGAATAGTAAAAGACAATGTTGCCAACATTTAATTAAATAAATTTTAAGGTTTGGCTGAAATTGCTAGTATATATTGATATCGTCGAAGTAAAAATAGATGTTTTTAAATTAAACTTTAAAAAAACTAGAAATTACTTAAAAAAGAGCAGAGTAGAGTACTTTAATGGCTAAAGAGGGATTTACATTACCGTTTTGTGGTTCCGAGCAAGATGTAGCCGGCACTAAAAGTTTTGCGACAGAGACGTCAGACAATAGAGGGAAAAAGGGCATTGGAAGAATACAGAGGTGTGACTCCAGAAAAAAGATTTAAGAAAGCTATAAGAAAGGAAAGACTTGAAGTAACTTCTTTCCTTGGGTAGGTTACAATTGAATGTTCTGGAAGGTGTATTGACTGAATAGTTTTGGATAACCAGTCACATACACAAAATAGGCAGAACGTCTTGTCCTTTATATCAGAATTTTGGCGATAGATCCGGGAAACTGTTTACCATGCTTTCTTAATCTTGGAAAGGTTTACCTTATTCAGTATCCCACTTCCACCACTAATAGGCTTCGTGAATTTGGGAGGGCAGCACTCTCAAGAGAATGCATAATATATTGAAGTTTGAGCGGCAGATTGCTTGGGAATACAGGATTGATTGGCCTTTTTTTTTTTGTTAGGGGATAAGAGCCATATTGACTTCGGGCAACTCTTGATAATAATAATAAAAAGAGTTATTATATACGGATTCGCTCAATTAAATTTGGAAAAATGAGATCATTTGCGAACAAAGACAAAAATTTGGACAAGTTATTAACTAGTTTTAAGTATTAATGACTTTCGACATTTGGTAAGATTTCTGAAAGCATTTCGATCGCTTAATGAAACACTGAAACACTGGTTTGAGCAGATTTTTTTTTTTTTTAACCACGAAGTATACCATAACAATAGAAATCCTAATATACTATTCTCATTATAAAGAATCATAAATTTAAAACAACAACAAAAAACAAAAAGGACAAAAATACTTACTACTGTTTGGCTGGTAAAAATTTGAATGGTTCTAAATGTATTTCTTCATCATATTTGGATAATTCACATTTTAATAAATCATTCACTTTTTGCAATATTTCTAATTCTTCAAATTTTTCGCATAATAATTCTAGTAAAAATTCTAAATTTGGTGTTTCTGGATCAACATAATAGAAATGTTTACGGAAATAACTGTATGTCCATTTTTGTAAAGGTAAATAGGATTAATGAATGTTTATAGGTTAATCGAATATAGGTTATAAATACGCTACTGATAAACAGATTACCAAGTATGTAGGACTACAAAACATTAACACCGCATTTTCATAGGGTTCAAAAAAGACTAATTATTATTATTATTATTATTATTGTCAACACTCCAAATATTTAAAGTTACATCTGGAATATATACAAAATATTAAGTATTCAGATAACAGGCTTCCAAAAGTTCTAGCTAAAGAAATTATAATGGATGTGTTAGGTGGAGAGAATTTAGGTCTGGTTGATGATATAAGAAGAAGACTTGGTTAACACTGTTTAACTAATATATTAATAAATAGACACAATCTGCCTGGACTTTAGAATAGAGGAATGTTTATGTTAGAGTGGTATGAGAATGACACGTAGTGATTGGATGTATTGAACTGATTTCAACTGTCTTTTAGACTGTCCGTCGCTATATTTATACAGTTTCTCCCTCTCCAGTCCGAGAGAGCGGTTTTGGGTTTTGTTTCTCTTCTCTTTGCTGAGCTACTCTTTGGTTGCTGTTACAGAAATAATAAATAAAAATATCTATTGGTTTAAAGTGAAAAATTTAATTGAAGATTATAATATAAATGTCAAGTTTAGTCAAATTGTAATAATATTAAGTTAATATTAACAAAAATTAATCAAGAAATATAAAAACCAAACTTATTTCTTTTAACTAAATTAAGCTAAATAACTTTAAACTCTTATCTCCTGCATAAAAACTTAAGCTATCGTACATAAATTGCCTTAGAAGAGCCCGTTGAATCTTTTAAATCAAGTGGAGAGTTATTAAATTTTGTAAAACTTATTTAGATAAAAGTGTCTTGTGCGCTCTATGTAACAGTGGTGAACTTGGAAAAACTTATCATTTCTTATGAACTTGTAAAGTACCATCAGAATTTAATGTCAGTATGTTTAATAAACAAGAATTAACAAAAGATGAAGTAATTGTAATGTTAAAAGTTGGGAAAGTTGAATGTCTTACAACAGCCGTCGGAATTCTAGTTAATTTCTTATAAATGAGTTTAATTTTCATGGATTTAACAATAATTACATTAATAATGTTTTGTATGTGTTATATTACAAAAGCGATAAAAAAAAGAAAAAAGTTTTAAACAGCTAATGTCTTATTCCTAAAAGTATAATTTTTAGTTGATTAATACGGCCATCTATATAATATTAATTCATTTTAGAAATATCTCTAGAATACCAAATTTGAAGAGAATCAAGTAATCGGAAATGCGACTTTACAGAATGTCTTTCGAGTATTTTTTCGGAATTTTCTCGAAAAATATTGTAAAGTTTTTTATTATAATTATTATTATTATAAACGTATCTCTTTTATTTGCTATGATTCAAAGGAATTCTGCAGAATTTTTGGCGTTATATTTTAAAAATAATGTGAGGTTGGTTTAGTGTTATTGACTCCCCTTCTGGACTATACTGTAATCATCTTTCATTCCTTTTTTCTTTTAACTGCCTGGTACTAATTATAATAATAGGTCCTTATCCCCTACATTACCCCCTATCTCCCTACATTTAATATTGCGACAAATATGTCGAATTTGGAGTGTATGGAAAACCTATCTTTTAATATACATTCTTCCCGTATACCCCTACTTCCTCTTAGTACTGAGGGGGAACTTTAAAGACCGTACCTACCCGCTTGGAGTTTACCGGTGCCCCGTTGCAAGCAACGAGATCGTTTTACAAGAAGGGGATGTCAATACCATGGAAGGACTTTTAGTGCAATACCCTACCACTGCAGAAGTGCCGAAGCATGACCCATTTAAGGGCAGGTTGAGACACGCTCAATCAGCGCGGAGAGTGATCCCACATAGTGGTCACACTCCACTCCCAGAAGCTAGAGAAGGTACTCCCTAGCAGGCTCTGGTAAACCGCGCACACCCAGCAAATGCGCTTCCAGCTACAGGCTGGCACCGGCGTTTAATTTACCTTGCGAGTCTCCTCCCGCTCAACTCATGACCTCGGTCATTAGAGTTATTGATTAAAGCACGCCACTACGAATCCTACCTCAATTGCAAGCAATTGGCTCGGAAACTGGCTTGCGCCCGTAGTTCAGTGTTTCAACTCTAACGAGCTAGCGTGACTGATCGCACGCCCGATGGATCCACAGATTCCATCTACTGATTCCTGTCCATTGCCTCAAGTACAGGGGTTTCAGTAATCTAGGTAACTTACAGGAACCCCTGCAAGGGGAAAGGATCAGGATGTGATTAGGTGGGGTGAGGGATTCCCCAACCTGGAGAGGCAGAGGCTGATTGCCCCTCGAAGGGTGGGCGATGGTGACCCCACATACCCACGCCCTATCTTTTAATATACAGTTGTATTTAAGAATATTAAGAGAATGTCGTGTGAATCTCACAACACACCAGATTTTTTTTTTTTTTTTAGAAGAATTTCACTTGCCAGCGCCATTTATTAAAACCTTCTCCTTATAATTTATGACCTGTCACTTTTATTTGAAACTCCCCCCCCCCCAAATCGATTTTAATAGTTTTGGTTCTTCTGCCTACATAATATTGAAATCATCACAGTTTGAAGAAAGTTTATCCATTATAACTATAATGGATGTGAGAAGGAGAGAGAATGGCTTTTAGAGAAATAAATTGGAATATATGCTGAACACTGTATAATGAATGAACCTATAAACTGCAAGGACTTTACAAGTATAATAGAAGTTAGTTAGCGAGAGAAATATAAAAAAACAGATTGGCTGAGTGACAAGAAAGTAGTAGAAGGTTGCTGACTGGTTGTAAACTGGTCGTAAAATGTCCGAACTGTACTGCTGTCATTGTGTTTATATGAATCGAGCTGTCCCTTCTTAGTTTGGGCCTAGGTGGGGAGTAACTTGCTTTGAGTCATTTAATGTGCTTTTCTACTCTTCGGGTTCTATGAAGCTTTAATGATTCGGATCCCATTATAATAATTGTTTAAAAATGCAGTAACTCGTGTGAGTGTTTCAAAATCAGATTTCTTTTTCCCCCCACCGTTAAATTAGTAATTTTGTAAAAAGATTTACCAACAGTATTCAGTTTCGGTTGATTTTTGGCTTGTTAATTAGAAAACATGAAGAATTGTAGAGATTGAAGAGAAGTGGTAAGAAATATAAGCAAAATATTTATAAATAGTAGCTGGCTGAGGCCAAAGAAAAAAAACTTTTTATTATTAAAAGTTTATTCGACCCCCAGCCAACGAATATTTTGCTTGTTTGATTAACAACAGCCAAACATAACTATTGTTTATAATTGGTAAGAAATATATATTATGTATATATATATAATTAACCTTATATAACAGAAATCCTCCATAATTTAAATTTAATCCCCAACTAAATGTAGTAAACATTTCTAGCTAATGTCCCTGTAATATCAAAATAGTTCATAATTAATGTAGAAAACGCCTTAACTGGAAGTGCGTTAAGACAGTAACAGATTATAGCATATCGATCAGTTATTCAATTAATATTATGGTGAATCTACTAATCCAAAGGTCGTAGAAATGTTCTTTGAGAGGCGATTAATTATTGGCTGCGGAGTAGAATTTTTTTTTTTAACTCTAAAATGAAGTCCGGATTACAATGCATCGCTATGCCTAATATAATTGATAGTCAGTGATCATCAACCCCTGCGTTTTACTCTTTGCGTCCGCCACAGTTTCTTCATATCTCTAATCACTAATTGCTTCGAATCATTTTATAAAATTGAAATCAGTACGTGGATGATAAAACCGTTAACATATTGTTAATTTTTCGTAAATGTTTATGATTTAAAGAGCTTTAACAAAAAAAAAAAAAAAAAAAAGCCTATCTTGTGTGGAACGCTCACTGGATTTACTCTCACTTTTATAAAACTTGTAATTATATTTACAGTCTTGTTGTGATTGGGTCACAGAGCTGGAAAGCATCAGAGATATTATCCGTGATAGCCTGCTCCATTTTGTGGTCATCGACCAGTGTCGGGCTTTCGCCCATCATCAGGATGTTTTATCAAAACGGTCCCTAAATGTTCCTAAAACGAATTTTCCGTATTGGAAAAACGTTTTCAGTATTGGCAAGAAATAGAGTGGGCAGAAAAAGGGCGGGGCCTCCTTCCTTACACTTCATCTTGGCTGTAGTTAGAGGGCGGGGCTTAATTTTCCCTTTCATGCCTGTGGTTGGCTAGCGGTGACGAGATCTAAGTCTCTCATCCCTCCTTCCTTAGTATGCTCCGAGAAACCGTTAATCATTTTTTCCTTTCCTTTTTCTTTCTTTTCCCTGAGCAGCCATATTTTGCTTAGACGGAAGCCATAATCTCTATTTTGGAAACAGTTTTCCTATCTATCGCTCAAATTCTACTGTTATGATTATTACTTCGTAATAAAACTCGAATTACGATTAAAACTTCGTAAATTTCCTCGAAATTTATTGCATGCCCAAATTGTTAACGAATGTTCTCCGCAAGTGCAATCGTGTCCGTTTTATTGTGTTTGACAAGTGATGTGCCCTTTAAGGCTCGTTATGACTAATCTTTTGATCTATCCTATAAATTTTACACCACAGCTGCAAGAAATCATGCAGACCATCCTCTTTATTTTGATGGAAATTTGTCTTTTGAACTGTGGAAGCATTTGTGACATTTATATCTCCTTCCATATATTGTTCCTATATTGTGCTTTGCCAGGATTTTTGAAAACTTCTCTGACACTCTTTGCACATAGCCCTCATTTTCTCTCCTCTTTCCTCTATTCCTCTGGTGTCTTTTCACGAGGAGGCTGTTTGACCCTATTGAAGAGAGTAGTTATCTGCCTTGGCCTTGTTGCCTTTTTGCCTCCACTTTTGATCGTTTTGAAGGCAATTTTCTTCTATATCGTAGAGTGACATTTTTGAGAGATCTTTGACAACTGTAATGGGAAAATGTTTTTAAGTTATTCCTTATCAGATGCTTTCTAAAGGGACTAGTTAATAGCAGCGATTCTTTATGAGAATACACTCCATGAAAAAATGAAACTAGGTTAGTAAGAAAGAATATTTAACTGGCTGACTGCCACATTATTTCTTCATTGTGATATTTAGATATTATTAACACATGTATTTTCTCCATTTCTTTCTGTTTTTTTATTGTATTTTTATTTGAATTCCACTAAATTAGGTTATATAATATTATCAAAATATTGCAAATATATGTTTACATAAAAACTTGTACAAAATTTTACATGTTAATATTCTTAACTATAATAAAGGATACTGTAGTGGATATGGTGGTTTCTTAGGTGTATCATATAGATCACTTAATGTCCTTGTTATATGACCCAATATTCCAGAACTTTGTAAAAATTGTCTAAATGTTTCTTTCTTCAGTGCAAAAGGCTAAAACGATAGTATTAAATTAGGATTTTTTTTTTTTTTTTTTTTTTAGAAAAATCCGTATGAAATCAGTAACTGCGAAAATTTAAGGAAATAGATCTGGTACGAAAAATTTACACACACATACTTTAGCACTCTGCCATTTAAAAACAAATGATAAAATTGACAAATTTCTAAAAACCTGTGGTGCTTGTACTTTCATCATCCTAATGTAAATGTTGAGGTGTGTGGGGATACATGTTGATTAATGTTTCAAATTAATGTGTGACATTTAAATCTATGCAATTAAAGAAAATCGTTAAATCAATGTAACTTTTTCAGAAAATTCCAAAATGAAAAACCCCTCGAAAAACAAATTCTATATTTTTCATTCCTGGTTAACATTTTCTTTAAATGGCAACGCTTCTAATATACGTATACCTACATGTATTCAGGCTATTCACTAAAAACGTCTTTTCCATATTAAAGCTTGTATTGTTTCCGGTGAAAACTGAATTTCGTAAATTTGGTATTTTCCTAATTATTTCCTTTACAATATAAAGAGAAAGTAAAAAATAAATACTAAAACATAAATATGGTTCTTAAAATAGAAAAAGTTTCCACAATAATTTATTTGAAAATAGAAAACAAATTGTGGCTTGTAATCATCCATTTCGATGTTACAATTTTATTATTAAAATTAAAACAAAAAAAATTATGTTGTCTACAATATTTTAACTAATAATTCTGGCATGCCTTTAATAAAGTGTGTAATTTCTCAAAAAAAAAAATTTACCTACCTTAAAGTACCAATATGGGTTTGCATAGTTTTTTTTATTTTTTTCCATTATCAATACAGAGATAATAATAATAATAATTCATTAAACATGTGATATTATTAATTATAAAAAGAAAAATCACATATTTTCCCACTGCCTTATTATATTTTCAGATTATTAAGCATTTTTAAAATTTTCATTTGTATGAAAC
Source organism: Triatoma infestans (assembly GCA_011037195.1). NCBI lineage: Eukaryota > Metazoa > Arthropoda > Insecta > Hemiptera > Reduviidae > Triatoma > Triatoma infestans. Next base: position 35,011 of record JAAEAF010002499.1, on the reverse strand, counting down.
AAATTATTAGTATTATTTTAAGAGGCGTCAACATTAATAGTCATTGGCGCCCGGAGGCTTTCATTGCACTACGGCCTCCGGACAGTTAGCTGTCGAGGCTCCTAGGAAGAGAACTTCTGAAGATAATACTGTTGGACTCGAATCCGAGATTTCTGCTGGGAATCCAGCGCGCTTCCCTATATTAATTGTTATTACGAATTAGAAGTAATAATTTTTTTTTTTCTGTTTCAGATGAACGATGAGGTGACTATGGAATAAAGTATGATCCACAGGACGTCTTCATCAAGGAGACGGCGTGCCTCGAGGAGTGCGGCGACATCACCGCACAGGCCTGCTGCAACAAGTAGAAGACCCAGTGTAGCCGTAACAAGTGGTCCAATAGAGACGGGTAGACAAAGACGTGCTAGTATAGCTGTCCCTGAGGACACAAGTCCTACTGAATTTGTAACTGTAACCGCGGCCGATGATGAAGAACCGGAAAGTGAACCAGAAGTTGAAGTTTATAATAGAAGCCCCCGCGGTAGTCTTGTCCCTGAACACAATAGAAGCCCTAGGGGTAGCCTCACACCAGATGCCTTCAACAGGAGCCCACGAAACAGTCTTGTTCCTGACTACAATCGCAGTCCCAGGAATAGTATTATACCGGATACTCGTGGTTCTAGGAATAATCTCCTACCTGAGGCTCCGGTTAACTACTCTCGCAGTCCAAGGAGTAGCCTTTGTCCAGATGTGGAATTATTTAGTAGTAGATCGAGGACAAGCCTAGTGCCAGAAGACTTCAATAGAAGTCCTCGCAATAGCCTTGTTCCTGGTGAATATAGCAGAAGTGCGAGAAATTCTCTTGTTCCTGATGTAAGTCCTAATAGGAGTGCTAGAAACAGTCTTGTGCCGGACACAAGCACTTCTCGCAGTCCTAGAGGTAGCATAGCACCCGACCCTGGCAGAAGTCCCAGAGGTAGTATCGCGCTTGAACCAAATAGAAGCCCAAGAGGAAGTTTAGTACCAGAACCTAATAGGAGTCCGCGCGGCAGTCTTGTACCTGACCCCAGCAATCGAAGTCCTAGAGGAAGTATAGCATCGGATACTTCGTTTAATCGAAGTCCTCGAAACAGTTTGCCGCTGCAGGAAAGTCCTTCTGGAAGAAGTCCTCGAGGAAGTATAGGCTCCGCTTCGTTGCATGAGCCGCTTAAAAGTCCTAGAGGAAGCGTCGACATCACCGCTACTACAGGTAATAATATTTTAAATTTGAACTGATTAACACGAAAATCGTAAAATTAAAGATACTCAAGGCACTCACTCATCAAAGCAAAAGGCTGCTTTTATTTTCTTAACTGCTGCAAGAGAAAGTATTTTTAAAATTTTCCAAATTGCCTTTTTACAGGAAATGCAGATTTTGAGTTTCTCTAATACGAAAGAAGTTTTAGAAAGGGGAAAGTTATTAACGGAACTTTTTCGACCTTGAAATATAAATGTTACCGGCAAAGTATGAATCTCACGTATTGTATATAATGAATCTAACGTATTGTAATCATACATTACCTAGCTACTTTAGGCAAAGTAAGAAATATCCTTTTTATTTCATACTTGGGCTAGGTATTCTATACATTACCTAAGCATTCTAAAGAATATCTACGTCGTCTTAGGCAAAGTAAGGGAAGACTTAAAAACTATATCTATTAATGACCATTTATAATTATGGCCTAGTTATTGCTGCTACATTTTACCGAAGGAATACTATTATTTGTGGCCTTTTGCAATGATATTACCAATCACATATCACACACTATTTTTTTTCAAGATCTATAAATTCTTTTATATAAATAATATTAATCAATGCAATGTTTGGTGCTCATTAAAAGGATTTAAGTTTTGTTAGTTTTTTTCAATTAGAAAGTAAGTTAAATTTGCTACTTCTTTTCCATTGACATAATTTTTACTTAATCCGGCATATTTTTTGATACTCTCGTGGTGTGTTAATCTTGTCGACCCGCCTCCACCTTGCCCACTTGGCCGCACGTCCTCTCCTCCTTTCCATAGCTGCTGCTGCGGCCGTGTATGTGGAAGCAATCATGCAGGGAGAACCAAGGGGACCCAAAACAAACTGCTCCGAGGATACTGTGTTCCTCAGTTCCTGACCAATCCCGGTTCCGCCTATGCCACATATAGTCCCTCCCTATGTGGTCACAGTCTTTGTTGGTTTTTCCTTTGACTTACTCCTACATAGATAAGTGACAAAACATCGATCTATGAATATTTTAAAATATGAAAGAAAGCTTGAAAATGTAAAGCTTGAAAGAAAGATTGAAAATGTCTGGGGTTGCATAATTTGTCCACACCTTACTAGAAAATGATTCTCGAATTTAAAATAATCGTTGTTTTGTTTTTCATTAGTGGCTGTTAATAGCGATGGCATTACTCATAACTATTAATATTCGCTTTCATTAATAACTACAAGTTCTCTAGTAAATACATTCATCCTAATAAATACACTCATACCACAGAACAAACAGCATGTTTGGTCGGGATAAAGTACTCGGTATTCCTCTATCCCTAAATCTCAAGCCTTAATATAAAATATGTTATGTACATCTATATACAAGTATAAACTATTTGCGTATAAATTCAAATTTATTATTTCCACTAATTTTTTTCATAAACTTTAATTTCTTTTAAAAATTTTATCATCCTGTCCATGATAGCTAGACCATCGACAAGGTATTGGGAATCTTGTTCAAATTTCTACTTCGTTGATATAATGAGCACTCAATTATAATATGTTGCACGGATGTTAGGGATTGCAAGTATTACAAAATGGGATTTGTTCCCTGCTCACCAGATAACTATGTGATATCCGAGTATGGCCGATTCCTATGCCAATTTTGGTAAATATGTCTTTTTACTATGCGCAATATGTCAGCAGGCATTGACTGCCATATAATCACTATCAAACCCTTTGGGTTGAAAACCAAAATGTACCTCCATCATTTTATATTTACTTTGGGGCAACTAAATTTTCAAAGTTTAAAAAAAATTCATTATTATTATAATTATATTATAAAGAAAGAGTTAAGAGATAGAGAGAAAGTTAAGTGAATGTTTCCATCAGATTTTTCTCTATTACGTATTAGTAACAACTGTAGATAAATTTACAACGAATTTATTATGTAGAAGAGGCTCTTCAATAGAGAGAATGGTACAGTCAGCATTTAAAGTGTACAAGGGATTCTGGCAGAGTAATTCAAAACATAGCTAAAGGTACTACTAAGTTGACTTGTTGTTTGGTAGGTAGCGCTGTGTTCGGTGAGGTGTGACATTGTTCTCTCTCTCCCTATCTTTGCATCAACTGTCCTGCCATATTGTACTCCAACAACTATTTCCCTCTCAAAAACTTTTCATAATAACTAACTGGGCACAAGACTATTCTAACATTTAACATTGTTACACATGAATTATGTTGACTACCAATTAATTAAATTAATATTAAACTTCTTGTCGCCTGTAATTCCACTGTCCCAATTATACAATACAAAATTCCTTTCTAAAATAAAATGATAATTTGCCTAAGAGGAAAAGTTTGTGATTTTTTTTTTTTTTTTTTTTTATAATGATGAAAAACTCAACAACAAATTCTTGCGGGACTATTACAGGGAGCAATCATCAGTCCTGTATTGTTTAATATCTACTACTTGGACATACTTCAGCCCACTTTAGCAAATTTGCAGATGACACAATGCTAGCTTCAATTAAAGAAGAGATATTAACCAAAGCAATGACTTCTAATCTAATCTAATCTAGAAACTCGAAGCCTTCTAGGAGTACAGCAGTTAGACCTCAGCTGGGCCCATTGTGCACCCCGTATAGGCACCTTACAATAGCCCTGTATCATTAAAAAACGCCAGGGTGAAAACGCAAGTGAAATTTCTGATCCCGCCTTCGGCTCCAAATTGTGGACGCCAAATTTCAGGAATCGTCCCCGAGCATAGTGCACGCACTCTCCAAGAAGGTGAAACGGTGTCTCATCCTTTTGTCGATATTCCCTGCAAAGTGGGTCCTGGGTCCTCAGAGAGACCCATATTATGCATATGTTTCTTTAAGAGGCTATGCCCTGCAACTAGGGCAGTAATTCTCCTTAGCTCCACTTTCGTTCTGCCGAGGATATAGTTTGTTCGAGTATTTGAGGGGCCTTCCAGGAAACTCTTGACTTACTAATATCTTTATACATCTTATCAAATAGGTTCTAAAGATGGAAACTGCGACCAAACTTTAGAGACAAATATTTTCGCTCTCGAAGATTCCAAAATCAAGACCTCCGGATATTAAAAAGTAACAACAAGGAAATCTCCTAGAAACAGAAGGATCAAGGAATGGCGTAATCCTAGCACAAGATTCACCTGGAGACTACACATTAACACTAAACTACAACAAGCATATACCTGACTGAAACAGTTACACCCGCTCTTATTAATAAAAACAATCCTGCACCTTCCTTCACTACAAAACATTACTCAGACCTGTTTTGACATATACCTGCCCTGTAAGAAAATATCAACTAGGAATGACACTACCGGAACTATTACTAGACAATTCTTAATAAAGTACTACGAATCTCATTAAAAAAAAGACCCTAGGTTACAAGGAATGCCCAAATACACAAAGAAATTGACTTACTTAATTCACAGATAGATATCTTCCTGAATCTTCAGACTCTGTCATCAATATCGCACTTCTACATAGTAGGCGAGCCCACATCTTCTAGAAGACTGATTTCTCGACTGTATTAAGATCTTTGAAAAATATTTCTCATTAATAATCACTATGAGTTCTAGGTGAAAGATGATGTTAAACTCCCCGGCCAATGTGCCACAGTTTGGCTAGATTTTTGACTGGTCTTTCACCTGCATAATATTATTGAGAATTAAATATGATACTAAAATTCCAAGTTTAAAGAAAATCAATTCGCTGGAAGTGTGAATTTTCTGAACATTTCTTTTACCTTCTTCATTAACGACATCAGTTGTTTTTTTTTTGAAACTTAGTATACTAACTAATGAGGAGTTTCTAAGGATACTGGGCTGTTAAGCTAACCTCTAAAGTTTCAGTGTTCATCACTATAGGTTTTTTTTTTTTTTTGACTGTCAGGTATTAAAAGCAATTAGTTTTAAGACAATGTGTTTATTAGTCCAATAAGAATTACAATAAGAACAAGTCGCGTGAGTGTTTCATAATAAATATTTGTTAACATTGTGTACGGACCAATACCGATTTTTCATAATTGTATATGCATATTAAAGGAACTCTAATAAATTATAAATGCCCATATAAATTATTAATTTACATTTCCATAAATTATAATACTATATATTCTCAGGTGAATTAGTGGAAGTAATTCTATTTAGGTAGTATATACATGGATACATTGTTATGTATGTATAACTGAAATAGCTACTATATATATATATTAATAGCTAGGTTGGTATGAAATGTATTTGACGAAATATTTCATATATTGCTGACTGACTTAACATACTGCAATGTTAATCCAGGGATGAAGAATGGTTCTTCTAAATTAATCACTCTAATAATGTTTGAATGTACATATAAATGAAATATTTCTGCATCCCAAACATTAGTTTAGTCCCACGTTGTTTGGCTGTCTAATTTTTAACTTAATTAGAGATAGAAAGTTATGTAAAGGATGTGTTTTGAAGATTTTTAGTAGGTTAGTTAATTTATGACCTTTTCATTATGCTAAATTATACTGTGTTTTAAACAAACATTCATACTTCAATTATCAAAAGTATATTGAATTGGTAAATTTTCTTAAAAAACTTGGAATTGTTGCTAAACATTTATGGTGATCGATTTTGGTCGAAAAGTGATCACTTTTATGTCGAATCGGCTGGTTATTGCATAAAACGAAAATTATTATTGGTCTTAATATTAAGTATTAGGTGATTGATAGGGGGTTCCATAAAATACTTGTCGGCTTTTATAGCCATACATATTATTATTATTAACATCTATGGGTGGGCTATACCCCCAGCACTGCAGCCAACAAAGGCTTATTGTGTCATGCGCGGTAATTTCTAGTAGGTGAACCTTCCCCTCCTGAGGAGTTTAAGGGCTTTCACCCCCAGATCATTTTGCGTTACTATCTCCTCAGGTCGCAACGTACCAAAGGTTTCGTATCGCAATTTGCTTATTGCAACGCAATCAAAGAGTAGGTGGGGGGGTGTCTCCTCCTGACGTAGCCTGCACAAGGGTTCCGCACTTATTAGCCCCACCTTGTGCAGATGCTTCCTGAACCTACCATGACCCGTAAATAGCCCCGTCACCAGAGAAATCTGGTTCCTACCTAGGCTAAGGGTCATATTGGTCCTTCTTTTATAGCCATACATAAAGAAGTATTTGAATATATCGAAAATTTTATTCGATCGCGCAACACTACCACTAACAAGTAGTAAGAGAATTTTTTTTTTTTAATATATATATCCTTATTTTCTAAGGAGCTCCTCCCCCATCGCTTTCTCCGCGGTGAAAATTCGACAAATTTGGCGTTCGAAAATTTGACAGTTCGCTATAGAACTTCTTTTAATAACCGTGAGAGAAATTAAAACATACTAAATTAATGTTTTCATGCCAATTAGTTGGCTACGATATATAATCCATAGATTTCACTTTATTATGGCTGTGATAATATTATTTCTTAAAAGTAATGTTTGTTTTTTTGAGTTTGGTTTATATAATGCGTTGTTGATATAAATCAGGAATTCTGATAGGATTGTGTGCGCACTTTGCGTGGATATATATATATATATACTTGGGGTATTTATTGGAGAGAGTAGTAAAACAGCTGCTACAGCATCTTCTCTATCTTCAAGAGTAACCCCCAAGAGTCGCACAAAACAGTCCATCACTTTTACAGTCATTGCATTAAGCTCCAGCGCCTTAAAAGAAAGTTATACAGTATTCTCTTCTTTTTTTTTATTGACAATACTACACCATGACCAAGCTGGTCTTTATATAAAATATAAAAAATATTTGATAGAAAACATGAAGGTTATTTTTTTATACTTCTCTATGAAATATTTTATCCTTATCATAACCTATAACAGAATGTTCTCCTCTATATCGGGGTACGGCAATATTTATTATTAAAAACAGTGGGTGGAAGTAAAAGGGCCCCTTTTAAAGGAATTATATTCCTTTTTTAAATAACATATGAGTAGTTTTCCTTATCTACATTAGACTTTTTCAAAACATTAGTTCAGTTGTCTTCCAGCATCAATCATAAGTCTTACTCTCAATACAAATTCTTACAGTTCTGTTCAACCACACATTTTCCTATAAGGCGGAATTTTTAATTTTGTTTAGTTCCCTTATCTTCCATCAGATGATGGAACTTAATTGATTATATTAGAACTAATAAAATATTACAAGGAAACCAAATGTCATATCTTTCATAGGATAGAAATGAATTTTCATGTGAAAAAGCTTTCATATAAAAGTGATATGTCTGCTAATTTCTGGGAAACTTTAAATAGTTGGGGCCGTTTTTAAAGAAAATCGTAAAAGTCTGAAAAAAAAAATCTTTCAAATGATTTAGACAAAAAAACTGTGCACTGTGTTCCGTTCACCGCATTCGCAATTCGGGGAATCTTTCAAACCCAGCTCATGGAGCTTACAATTAAACTCCCCATAGCCCGTGAAATATTGCGTTACGATTTGGCCCCAGCCATCGAATCGACCGTCTGTGATGCAAATTTGGGAAGAACTCGTGTGCGATTCTCCCCGTCTCTGCCTCATCCCAGCGTCTTTGCCACTTCCCAATCTCGTACTCTCGGATCTTTTTCTTTGCAAAAGCAGGAGGCGTCTGACTGGGCAGTTCCTCACCATCAAGGACAACCATTAGCCCTTTTTTATACTTATGGGTAAGGGCTCTCATCTCTACAAGGAGATCAAGCGGCAACACACTAACGATCACCGGTAAGGAGACCGTGGTTGATGTCGCATAGGCCCTTGTTACCGTGCACAAAATGGCTCTTTGTATTCGCAACAGAGTGCCGCTCTACGACTGCATGTCCAGCTTATGAGCCCAACAGGCAGCTGCGTTCGCTGGCCCTGTAAATGGTTGCTGCGACATTTTCTATTGGTTAAGGCCACACCAATCTTCAGCCCCCACTCACCATGGGCTACTCTTTTTATTCCCTGGTACAAGTTGAGACATCTGGAGGCAGCCCACTGAATATGGGGCTTAAAAGAAAGCTTCCAACCAGCAGCACGCACGGTACTCAAATTGGGTCACATGGACTATTCTATGATCGTCCACCCTAATCCAGGGAGGACGATTAGAATGAAGTTTGCCTTTCATTAGCATCACTTTAGACTTCTCGAACGAAATCTGCAGCTTCTCCCCTTGACACCAATTCTTTATTAGGGTCACTACAGCGCTAGCACGCTCTTATGATTTAAACAGAAATGATTTAGACAAAAATCTTCTAGTGGAATCCGTATAGAGCAGTGGTCGGCAATCTTTTCGATATTACGGACCAATAAATTTGCAATTCAAAATTTCGCGGATCACTAACATTATTTTTAAAGTACCAATTAATACGAGCATTGAGTATGATGTACATATGTATTTGTTTATTAATATATTAATAATTTTTTATTTCAACACAAAAATAGTAATAAATAATACTAATATGTATAAATATAAAAATAAATACTTTTTTGTTATTACGAAAATTATTGTAAGATTAATAATGAGTACTATACTAGTCTTTAATCATTTTTATAGATGTGTTTTTCTTTAGAATTGTTACTCAAATTTTTAAGTTTTAGTTCAACCAATTAACAAGGGTGCGCCGTAGTTAAATTTAGTCAATTGTACAGAATTCAGTATTTTCATTTTGTTACTTTTTCTATGCCGCTGACGAGTTAATTGACGGGGTTAGTTGACGCCTTTGAGGTAGATGTCTTTGAAAGTCACAGTAGTATTTTGTACACAAATCAGTTAGCAATATTAATGTCGTTGTTCTCTTTTAAATAATATAATAATACAGCTTAAATAAAATTTATTACTCATATAAAAATGTTATTAAATCACCTCAGTGGTTTGAGTGCCACCGGTTGCCGTACCGCTGTTATAGAGCAACATAAATAGAATATCAAAGTTTGAGATATTTTGTCCACAAATTTCAAACTACGCGCTAAAAACACTTTCTACTTATACAGAAAAAAGAATCCCAGAACAAGTATTTTGGTGTAAAACTCGATTTCGAAAATTTGACATCATCGTTAGCAGTTAGAGAGCTTATACGGGGTCCAAAGGGGATTTGGATAGCATTGTGTTTGGTCCTCCCCAAAGACGAATGATAATAATAATAATAATAATAATAATAATAATTGCAGTAAGGGAAGGGAATATAGCTAAGTGGTTTGCGTACTGGACTCCCACGCGGAGGACCCAGCTTCGCCTTAGATTTTATCTTCATAGCAGCTTGTACAGCTCACTGCCCGGTGATGGACAGTGTTGTCTGTAACGGGAGAACACTGTCCAGAGGCTGGCAGTGTACTCTGGGCGCCAATGACCACAGATGTTGACGCGCCTTAAATAAAAAAAAATAAATAATAATGGCAGTAACAGAAAGGAAACAAAAATATATCACATTTTATACGATATTTTTATCTGGCTTATAGGAGGCACTCTTTTCAATAAATTTTGATCGAGCGCAAGTATTTCTTGGATTTAATATGTGTACCGCAATAGTGGTACTTCCCCTCTGTTAGGGGTCTGTTTTACAAACTATAAATTATTATTGAATAATATGTAGATGGGTCCGCAATGCTAGATAATATCTGGTATTTTATCTGTCGTGGCATGTATATTTTTTTTGTTCCTGACCGGTTTCGGATTTTCATCCATTGTCAGAGCAAATTCATCAAATTCGTATAAAGAGTTCATTTCAACGCAATGTTTATACTTGTTTGTTTGTTGGTTGTATATATGTGCGGGAGGTTATAAGGTTATGTTACAATATGTGTGTGTTTTTTTAATGACAAAATGGAATTATTATAAATTATGATTAGACATTAGAAAATAGTGTATAATAAATAGCATCAGAGATATTTTCCGTGGTAGCCTGCTTCTTTTTGTGGTCATCGACCGGTTTTGGGCGTTCGCCCCATCATAGGATGTTTTTGTCAAACAGTATAATAACATAGACTTACACAGAGCAAATACAATTGATACACTTATTTTAAAAATCTGTTTGACAAAACAGACCTGATGATGGGCGAACGCCCGAAACCGGTCGATGACCACAAAAAGAAGCAGGCTATCACGGAAAATATCTCTGATGCTTTCCAGCTCTGCGGAACCAACCACAACAATAAATAGCATGTTTTGAAGGATACTTTATAACTAATTTTAATAGTGATGTTAGGTATAGCTCAGTGCTTCATCAAGTCATTTTATTAGGGGGGGGGGGGAAGATAAGTTATTTCATAAGTATACTGTACTAATAAGAATAGGTAAAGTTTAAAGAAAGTCAATGCAAAGTTTATGGACAGTCAAAATCTTGTACAAATAATAAATAAATGTGAAATACAAGCAGGGTTAATGCAAGAACATACGTTCATGAACTTGATATGTAATAAGGTTGGCACCAATGTTCTGAGGATGGATGAAAATCCGAAACCGGCCAGAAACAAAAAGAATGTGCATTCAAGGACGGATAAAATACCAGATATAAATTATTACACTGTATTATTTACTGGATCTTTTTACGTAAGATTGGGAGAGGTTAGGAAGTGTTGTTAGTCAAAGGAAATAATCTAGAATGATAATTTTACTCAGAAACTCTACCGGATTGCACTTGATGAAAATTTCACGAATTCAATCAAACCTTTGTATATCTATCCACATCAGTGATAATACTGCCTTTTGTATAATGTACTTTTTATTTCACTTTTTTAATTATTTTTATTAAATAATATTTTTATTTGTTGCAGGAAGAACAGGATTAAATAGAAGTCCATCACCTTATAGGACACATCGAACTCAGAACTCAACCCAAGATAATAGTGGATCTCGTAGAGCAAGCAGCAGTGTGAGTCAGGTGACCATAGCTGACAGACCCAATTCATACATTTTTATTTTTTATTTTTTACACACTCAAAAACATATGTTCAAACACATGGTTTTACAAATGCAAAGAAACAAACTATAAGTTTAGTTACATTTGCATCCATTAGCACATTTTTTTTTTTTTTTTTTTTTTTTTTGATGGCGTCAATCACGAAATATCATACCGCTTTAAAAATATCACAGTCTTTAATTTAGTAAATGTAATAATGTTTAATTAAACAGTGTTACAGTTATTTTTCCTTTTTTTCTTTTCACTCTCCTCGTTTTTCTTCGCATACGCAAATAAGATTGCGATATATTATTTTTATACAGAAAGCTGAATTGGAAACTATGGCTGAAATAGAAAATTATGTAAATTTTTGATGATAAAATAATCGAAATAGTGAAACAAGTTACATGATACTTTCTCATATTACATTGCTCACAAAATTCTGTTGTTGGCAGTTTTTCTTCAAAATGGGTATTTATATTAACACTTTTAATTCTCCTTAAAGTTGGATGGGTAGATTGAACGATGCAGCTTTATATATTGAAATGCAAATAATATCAGCTCTTTTGTTGAAACAGATAAAAACATTAGTTCTTTGAACTGTCGTCCCATTAAGGAATGAAGATGTCCAACTGCTCATATCTGCGTCAAATTTCCTCTCTGAAGGCCCACTCTATAGATGCTTCCACTGATTCGAAATTGCTGCCAGAAATTGCTGAATCGTCTGTACGAACATGTTTGGCGGTGGCTTTGCATAGTCACAAGCATAACCGGATTTCCGCTTTCAGTATTATTCCTATCGGGACGTCATCCTTTCGATGTTATCTCTCAGAAATGTAGATATCAGAAATGGTTGCTCTGTACTACAAAAGAATAAACTGTTCTCTCGCACTAGAATTGCCTTAATATTGGGAATACTGGCCGCCCTAGTATTCTTAGAAAGGAAAGAGCGTGCTAAGCGTGCTGTGACCTACTCCAGCCTGATCTCCTTCTAACTTAGTAGATATGGCCGAATTTAGATTGGCTATCTGTCACGATTATCTTCTAACACCTCTGACGTATGTGGCTTGTGTAATCTTCACTTAGTTTCCGCTCAAGGAACATGTCTGGTGCTCATCTAGCATTATGCTCAGGCTATTTGGACATCCTTGTTGAATCTGATATCTTGGAGGAAAAAGTGACATAATTAGTATTAGATGGCATGTCAGCAAGCAGAAAGTAAAAGTTACTGTATTCCACAAATACCCAAAAATTCTGTTTTCTAAATCTTTTATACAAGCAGATAGTATTTTGAGCCTACCTTCCCATATGTCACTTCCAAATATAGCTTTGACAAGGCCTTTATAGTCCTCGTAACAGACAGAAATGCTTGGAAGCTGTTTAATTTAACTAAATTAAATAAGTTAAATTCCATTTAGTTCAATATATTTCCAAGATGGAGGAAGAATTGGGGTCCAGAACATGGATTTAAGAAGTTACGTGTTAGACCTAACAAGCCGAGGTGTTGTTGAAATAATACTTGGAGGGCATGTTTCCAAAATTGTCAACTTCTCAGAAAGTGAAGGAGCTATTACTTCGTTTGGAACCTTACATATTTGTAGAACTGTCCAATCATCCTTACGAGAAGGTTGAGTAGCCGTAAGTCTCTGTCATTTAAATAAAATTCCAGGCTCAAGAGTAACGAGATCTCAAATTGCGTTGCTTAAGGGGCTCTCTGTTTCCTACGCATATAGGACCGAAGACTTTTTCTGCACTTCAAATTACGGTCATTATAGCATGAATGGGGGCGGGTGTTGGTGTAGTGGTTATGAGCATGGACTTGTAAGTGCGAGGACCCCAGTTCGAGTCCCGCGTATAACTGCTAAATTTGATATTTGTTTAAAAAATGTTATTAGTAAAGTAGGTGCTTCCACCCCCGTCCACGACACCTAATTTGGTAATTGGACCTTCTGAAGAAAAAAAATATAGCATGAATGCTTCTTACTAGTTCTACGGTGGTTGAAACACCAGACCGAGATTGGCAATAATATGAAATAATAGCTGTTCGATTATATTTACGTTCCAGAAAGCGGTAGTCCTAAATGGAGGAAATTACAAGCTCAAAAAAGTAAATAACTTTGTAGAGTTGCCCATTGTGTTCTAAATTCTGACGGCTTGTATGGCTGCGGCCACAGCTTCTAAATATTCACCAGGAGTCGCTTGCCTAGACTCCTGATTAAGAAGGTAAATGGAGTATTGTAAACGAGTGAGAGAGTGCCATTATAGAAGTGAATGTTCCCTGTGGTTTCGTTTGACTCTAAGTTTAATCTATTTTTAATATTTCGAATAAGGAAGTGAAAGAATTTCGAATTTACGGAAATTTCAATGAAACGCTCTGTAAAAAAAAATAAATAAAGTACAACACTGGGTTCAAGCGGGGGCTTAATGATGAGAAGTCGTGGACGGAAACTGAAAGCAAACACATTACTTTAAAATGCACGATTTCATGAAATAAAATCCAAGGCTAAGACTGGAAATCGAACCCAGTAATAATTCACCCGTTAACCTTTAGAATAAATTTGAAGCTGTTTATCTATTTTTTTATTATTATTTTTTTTTTTTTTGTAATTTAAGGCGCGTGAACATCTAAGGTCATTGGCGCTCGGAGCCTACTCAATGCACTGCCGGCCTCCGGACAACAATGTTCTCTCGTTGGAGACACCACTGTCCAACACTGTGAGTGAGCTGTAGAGGCTCCTAGGAAGAGAAAAATCTAAGGGCAACATAGCTGGACTCGAACCCGTGACCTCCGCGTGAGAGTCCACTACGCTAATCACTGAGCTAATTCCTTCCCTGTTTATCTATTTAAAGCCTTGATTTTGGTTGCCATGGTGCATGTTGTGAATCTAATCTAAATCATTCGAATGAAGCAGTATGTGTAAGGCTGTTTCCGAGGCAAAACATGTGAATATTTCACACGACTTTCTCTTACTCCAGTTCACACAGAATTATAATTAGGGGCATAATCCCCCCCCCCAGAATCTCTCTAAAATCCGTTTTCTCGGGAGAAAAAAAGAAGTTTCAAACAAAAATGATAGAGTTCTGTCTGTATAGTTAGTTCCCCAAAATTTAATGAAACTCTTTGGTATTATGGTGAAAATCTTAGAAACGTGAAAAAACTCTTAAGTAATATCGTACTTTCGGCCAACTGATTTTCTTCAATCCTACACAGATGATTTAGTCGTATAATAAATTACACCCCCGCGGAGGACCCGGGTGCTGCTGATTTTTTCTTCCTAGAAGCCTCTACAGCTCTCTGTCCGGAGACCGGCAGTGCGCTAAGAAGGCTCCGGGCGCAAATGACCATAGATGATGACGCGACTTAAATTTAAAAAATAAATAAATAAATTACAATTGCACTTTAGAGGCAAGCATAAACACCCACTCGCCCATAAAATTTTGTATAAAACAAAAGTGATAGGTTTCATATGAATGATTAAATCATAAATGAATAAAACTCGTTGGTAACTTTATGGAGAAGGTTGCGAAAAACTGTTCAGTAAAGTTTGAGTTTCCCTGTGAACAGATTTTCTTCAAACTCCAAATTTTCATTGTAATTAATATTATACAAATGATACAATGATATAATAAATTGAAATGACACTTTAAAGGAAAACATAATTCAACCCCCTTTTCAATGAATTTTTTTCGGAAAATTGTTTCAAATAATAGTTATAGCTCATTATAAATGTAGTTAATATTCCAAGTTTAATTACCAAAAAATAAAACTGAAAAATCCATTCAGTAAAGTGTTACTTCCGGTTGATGACCGATTTTGATCAATACCTGATTTTAGCGTACCTGATGATAGCACTTAAACTAAATCTCTGTTTCGACCTTCCGTGATTTTTCCCTTTTTTTGAGATATGTTAACCACATTCATAAAACAGACACACAGGCCAATATCTAAAAGAAATCAAACATATTTTTGGATTCCGGGGACCTGTATATTTCCGGTGAAAACTTGATATCGAAAATTTCACACAATTGCAGTACAGCCTTTTATGCATTAAGAGAAAGTAAAAATTGAGTAATCCGAATATTTTCGATAAACATTTTGATCGAAACGTGTGTTATTGATTTCATACTCGAAATATTTTCTTTTGTAACAATAAGTGAAAATAATATAACTTTATCATCAGTCAGTTGCCATGCGTATTATTTCGTGTTATTGCTTCGCACACTAAAATTTGTGGCTCTTAGAGATAAACTTTTTCATTTTACTAATGGATACAGACAGTAATAATGGGACGCTTAGTGGTAAATGGTTTGTTTTTCACTCTATAAAGAAACCCTAAAAAGTGAAATACGGCTGGGCAGTTACCATATCTTTTCCTACACTATCAGGGAATTGCCATTTCTATACTTTCTGTATAAAATATTGTATCGAGATCTGCATAGAAACTGCACTATTAAACAAGTGCTTAAAAAATATATATAAAACTGGAGAGAAATATATATTTTATTATTAATACTAAAAGTCGATGAACTTTACAAAGTTTTCTTGTTTCTGCGCATTCTATACTCAAACATAATTACAGTTTTTTTGTATGTTTTTATTTTTGTTTTTTTGCACTACAGTAGTTAACATACCACATAAGATAATGTATTGTTTTACACGTCCTGGACCAGGGATTCCCAAACTTTGTTCTTATGTATTTCTTCCCTTTTAAGAAAAATTGGCTTTATTCTATCAATCCCAGTATATTATTATTATTTACACAGTGAATTCCAGGCTTAAGTCGGGCCATATATCAATAAGTTCCACCCGAGAGAGGCCCAAAAAACAATGGTTTTTACAAAGATTTAGAATAGGGGTTTCTATTTTTTTTAACAAAAAGTTGTCCAAAAATAATGATTTTTACCTAAACGCCTTCAAAGAGCTTATATTTATCTTGAAGTGTTTTAGGAGATGTTTTAAAATTGCGCTTCACAGTTTTAAATAAATTTATGAACAAAGAAAAAAAGAAAAATTTGAAACTTTGAAGCCTTTTAACCCTTGAATCACTGAGTATATTATAAAATCATAGTTTTGATGTCATTAAATTCAAATTGATTTATCTGTTTAGAGATTAAAAATAAAAACCAGTGTTGCCAACTTTCAATTAAATAAATTTTAAGTTTCCGATGAAGTTCCTAAAATTTATTAATAATATTAAAGTAAAATATAAGATTTTGAATTAAACATTTGTTTTAATACTTTAAAATTAGTTTAACTATGAATTAAATATCAGAAAATATAATATAATTTTTGTTAGCTTTAACTTTAACCTACAATCCTTTCTGAAGGTAACCGCCCACTTTTTTCAATTGATGACATTCTCTTAGATGTTTTACTTATTTCATATCTTTTTTTAAAATAGATTTTAGTTATTGTAGAAACAATATAATATTTAACGCGAGATGATAGTCTATTTACAATTCTCGTTCGGTGTTATAACACTTGCTCGTATGAAAAACTCTGAACTCGTTTGTAAAAGTGGTCTTTTACTCTCTTTTCAAATAAATAATTATTTCACAACTTTTTTTTTAATGATTTTTTTTTTAACTCAACTTTAAAAAAGTCCTGCAAAGTTGAGATTGATTAATCTGCTTTATATGTATGTCTCAAAAAAAATATACAGTGCGGATGGTTTGAAGTGAGGCGTGTATAGGCCAAGACTAAAAACTCGGAGTCAAAATTGGCAATTTCGAGTGGAAATCCATACAATCTGGAAAATGTGTCCGATTTTGTATCAAAAAATAAAAAGGCTATAGACATCACAAGATTGTTATCCTATCCGGTAAGCCGCCATTGAAGCACTAAGCTCGTGCATTAACAGTACGTAAATGCCGAATTGAAAGTCCTGGGCTGGTGGCACGAGAGCGTGTTTGCGTAGAGGATAACGTGATGTCCAACAGATTGTCAAAGAAAGAGATACAGCAACACCATTCATGGTACCGGGCCAGCGAAATAAGAGAGACTTGTTTCTCTCTCTAAGAAGAACTAAGAAATAAGGAGGATGTTAAGAGAGCATAGCTTTGTTAATTGCCCTCTCGGGACTGAAGGAGATCAGATACTTCTGGGGAATTAAAAGCGGGCAAGATTATAGTCTATATCAGTCAGAGCAAAAGCATCATCCAGACTATAATAGCTGAAGATGTTAGCATATATCGATCTGGCCCTTGCAGATTTTGCGGAGAAATGGAGGAATTACTCCGATGCTATTGTTCAGAGAAAGTTCAGAAGCTTGAATTAAATTCTATTATTCATTTATTTTCTTTTCTACAGGTACTAGAAGAATATATTCTTCTTTATTTCCGTTCCATCCAGGTCATGACATTTCTAAAAGAAATAGGCCTGTAAGGAGCGCGTTCACCAGATAAAGTGATTGCATACTCTTCTAAGGGTACACAAATGTTGCAGAGCCATTATGTCCTTCAAAAAACTTCTTTTTTTTTTTTTTTGAAGGACGATTTACCGGACAACCGACGACCTAAAGGATTCTTTTTTTTTCTTTCTTCTCTTCCACCTAAGACCTAATCATAATCTAAGGTTTAGTCATTTTATCTTAAAACCTTTTGTGTATGTATCGAAAATATATCTGTCTAATTCGCCTTAACATCCTTCGTAATCCATCGACTCTTTTAGAAATTTTTGTCGACTCCTAAGAGGAACCCCTGTTCTAGACTCACAATATACCATCTGAAGAATTCTATTTTATTATTATTATTTTTGTTTTGGCACAAAAACAAATTTAATATGCACAAATTTTTATCGAATACTTTTCAATAGTTTTCAACAATTACATTAAAAAATGGGTCGTTATTATTATTTGATATAAATGAAAATTTTGTAATCACTTCAATTTGCAGAAGTAAAATTTCATAAATCACTGCACAGAATGAATTTTTATTCTATATTTAACTTTATTGGCGGTCTTGACTTTTCCGAGCTTTCCACAACTTTCTTTTTTACCTTTCTTGAATATATTTTTTTTCTTTTCTAAAATAATGGAGACGAAACAAAAAAAAAAAAAAGAAATAAATATACTTTTATATATCTATATATATTGTTTCAGTTATGTCCCCTTGAAGGGGTTAAAGCAATCTTAATAGGCCCAGCCTATGTGTCGAGCCAAGTTGCTCTGGCCCGCAAAGATTCCCTCGCTCGTCCGGTAAGGAAAATAAAATTACAGAATTTTTTTGTTTAATATTTATCTTTTTAATTTTTCTTTATTATTACACACGCGAACGGATTTTTTTTCCTATCTTGCTAATGCAATTCTATCTGTTTTTCAATTATTTATTTTTCTTTATTAATAATAAATTTTTTTTGTTTTTTTACAAAATTAAAGAAAATGCACGTATGTATTTATATTCACATTTATATTTAAAGCACGGGAAATAAGTGGAAATTACTATAAAGGACACACATTTTTATAATAATAATAAAAAAAAAAATGAATAAATCAAATATAATTGAGATACTGTGCAAGTATTTATTGCCTGGTTGATCATAATTAAATGGTGTTTTCTTGCACGATATTATAATTTGTGGCACGAGTTTTTTTTGTTCAACCAAAATTGTGGTCAAATGTAGTATTGATTAAATTTTAAATTGTAATTTTATTTTTTAATTATGTAATTTGGACACTCAAATTTTTTTTACCTGCATGAATTATTTACATATTCAATGTTTTAATTGTTATTTGGATGTTTAATTATTACATGACTATTTTAATATTTCATTAAAAAAAATTATAGGAAAATTGAATCAATAATGGATGTAAATATTAATGATGTGAAAATTGCATAATTAATTGGAGAAATTGAATATTTTTAATTTTTCTTGCCTATTTATTATAATTGGGACTTTTTGCGACGTCTGATTTGAAATTAAGTACTCACTGGAATACATGTTTTGTGTGGTGCCCTGAAAAAAAAGTAATTAAAAAAAGTATTTTTTTTTTTTTTTAAGGATTTATTTGTATTGTGTGTGTGTGTGTGTGTGTGTGTGTGTGTATACAGCAAAGCTCACTAACAAAAAAACTCGCCGGAAGTCCAAACTTGATATAGGTACCCTTCCTTTAGATCGGATTCCCTATCCACATCCCGGTCAGAATCGATAAACCGGAAGTACCAGATTACTGTTTTCTTACTTTATTCCAGATTTTCTCAAAAAATCTGACGCAGACCGCTAAAGCTTGTATATATCGCTTATTGAAGTCTCAGTTTTTTTTTTAAAAAAAAAAGCTTATCATTTGAGCTGTGCCAGAAGCCATAAAAATTAATTTTGCCTGTTAGTTATTTAGAATACCGGAAGATGGAGATTGTTTAAATGTCGTAAATAATTCAGTTTTATTAATTTAGTTTAAAAAAAAAAAAAATGCACAGATTATACTGGGGAAATATATATATATTGGAACAAGAAAGTAATCTACATATATCTATCTAAGATAATGAATTCATTTTTTGTACCCAAAATTGATTTGAATTATGCCTATCCATGCGTCCAAGAACATCTGAAAAGTCAGATTGGCATTGATTAATGTGAAGGAGGGACAAGACATGGATACATGGCAAAAATCTTTAAGAGGGTGATACAGAGCATAACGATCAAGAGAGATCTATAGTGCCCTCATACTACCGGAATGGGATCTTTCAACCTACAGCACCACTTCCATGTTTATTTCTCTAGGAAATCTCAAGATTTGGAGCGAGAATACATCCGCGAGTGGATGGCACTCAGGATTCTAAACCTTTCTGGATGATAACACTGCAGTACGTTAGGAGGTGTACTCGAATCTCTTTCATCTTCCCACAGAATCTGCCTTCACGTTCTAGGCCCAGCTTTTTTTTTTTATCCACACCAAGGGCAGTCCCGAGGTGGCGCTCGTACCTCCCATAAAGGTGCACTATAATCAGAAAGAACCAGCACGAAAATAGACTGGTCCTGGATGAGCTAAACATTTGCTACTTATCTGTAACTTAATTAGATTCCCAGATTCTTGTAAAATGACTAATCCAACCGTGTACCATGATATTTCTTCCCCTATATACTCTCCGCCTAACTGATGACGCTAAACTAACCTCCTTCCAGTACTCGATATTCCTGGAAGGAGCACAACTACTAAAAGACTAAGCTAAAAATCCTACAATTTAAACAATTCTTTCTCCATTCAGTCAATAAATTACTCCCATTCCAGACATACACTCCGCCTATCTAACGGTACTCATGCTAACTATGGTTGTCTCCTCATGACAAATGACGACACAAAGCCGCCCCCGCAAATTCTCTGAATGCACCATATACCGTGCTATATACCAGCAGTAGTGGGAGGACATCATTTCTTAGATTTATATAAAACCTGCCACAAATGTGCTCTTAGATCTTCGAAGGTCGCATATTAGGAATATATGCTCAGCCGTTTCTTCGCCCCACAACGGCAACTACCATCAGTTACTTACCAAGCTCATATTGAATCATCTCCCATTCAACTGCCCATGATTAGTCATTAATCTCGATACCGCGTGCGAAATATCTTTAGGGTTCATCCTTCTTCCCGCTATTTGTAACTTAAATCAAGATAAAAAAAAACTTTTAAATAGAGGTTAATAAAGCAATTGAACTACAACAATAATAATAATTAAAACTATAATAATTAAATTTAATAGAAAGATATTTTTATGAATATCACTTCCTATATTACTTGTTTTACTAATGAATAAAGTTTAAGTAGCCACTTTTAAGCTGGGAGTTTATAATAAAAGGTATGCGGTTATCAACCTCAGCCCAACAATTCCACTGCTCTCTATTGACTTCTATATTAATTAAAGCCACTTGGCTTACTACAATAAAATTATAATCCATCCACTTTTCCCATATTTGTTGCCAAGCAACAAGGTCTTTCTAAAATCGCACACTCTGGTTTGACCTCTGTTGTCTTTTATTTTTATTAAATATTAAAATGTTATGCCGTGGTTATTAGCGCCACCCCAAATTATATTCCTTCATGATCTGTGGCTAATCGAGCCGTGATGGCACAAGCTAATCTATGTGGTTTTCATATACAAAACCTTGCCCAGCAAGGTGGAGCTCTAGATTATTGAGTCTTTTCCACACATCCCTTCTTATGTCATTGAACTAGTCGACGAGGGGAATATTGTTTTTGCCCTTCCCTTATTCTATTATAATTAAATTTATAAACTTGGGCAAAACTAGAAGCAGCAGGCTATTTATAACACAAAACTAATTGGATAAAACTTTGCTCTTTTTTCCTGCCCAGTAGGATCAGTTCCTATGTTCAGGCTTTATCCCACTCCGTTTTAAACATTTTAATAAAATATTCCATGTTTCAATTTTGTTATTTATTCATTTACCTTTTTACTTTGGAGGAAGATAGTTCCTCCAGTTTGTAGAACATTCTAGAACCTATCGGAAAAGAAGATGCCAGAATTTCCCACTGACCCGTCACTACTATCTTCTTCTTCTTTCTTAGCATTACAGCCCATGTGGCCCTAGCCTTCTCAACTACATTCCTCCACTCCTCTCTCTCTCGAGCAGGACTACAACTTGAGGTCCTGTTCCACGTCATCCAGCCATCGCATCCGTGGCTTCCTCTACTTCATCCTCCTCCCGGATGGACAGTAAACAGCTTCCTCGGTATCCTGTCCTGCTCCTCTTTTCAGGTGACCCAACCACCTCAACCTCCCACGTTTCACCACTCCCACCAGGTCATGCTCACCATATAGTTCTTTTATTTCCTTATTTGACTACATTCTCCATACTCCATCCTGTCTTACCGGGCTAAATATTTTCCTCAGACCTTTCTCTCCCATACACTGAAAAGTCGCTCATCCTCTCGAGTTAGCATCCAGGTTTCACTGCCGTAGATCATAACCGTTCTTAATAAGGTTTTGTACCATATTAACTTGGCTTCCCTAGATAGCTGATTGAAGCGCGGGCTTTCTGTAAGACCAGTGGCATTTATTCCCGGTTGTTATTCTGGCTTTTATGTCTATATTGAATTCTTTTATATCTGTGATAACAGCCCCAAGGTACCTAAAGCTTTTAACCACTTCACACTTGTGGTTTCCAAGACATATTGCTTCCTTTTTTCGGCCCGCATATACTTTGTCTTCGCTTCGTTGACAGCGAGTCCAAGTTTACTGGCTTCTTTAGTGAACTCTTCGAAAACTCCTAAGAGTGCCAGTATAGTTCGAGCTGACAAAACAACATCGTCTGCGTAACCAGATGCTGGCTAAACCTATTAAAAATGGTGCCTCCGGGATTGGTTCGGATTGCCCTAATTGCCTTCTCCAGTGCTAAATTAAACAGCAACAGGGACAATGGATCCCCTTGCCTCAAGCCTTTCGCAATTTTGAAGTCTTCCGATATGGAGCCTAATGCCTTCACAGATTATCTTACAGATTACAATTTAATATAAGAAAGTACAGATTACAAATCTCTTTCAGATTTGAATCTCATCCAAGTGCAACAGACAGTAGCCACAAATATCAGCCTAGAAATCAGTGGTGACACATTCCTCAAGAAACACCTAACGTTAACCCAATCCTTTTAAAGTGTCATTCCAATATATTATACAATTTCACAATCGATATATTATTAAAGACAATAAAATATATCGTACAAGCTACAAGTTCCAATTGGTCAAATGGAAGGTGAGATGTACTAAGATCCAAAGTCAAGAGAAAGATTTTTCATTTCTTTTTTTCTTTTAACTATTTTTTAGTTTCCCCCTATAACTAGCACTATTATAGTAACACTATCACACGTGACCTACCCCCATAATGTGATATATTTGAAATACTTTTTATCCATCTATATTATTAGTAATATAATACAGTTTGATAGAAGTCCAACTACATCCTCAATCAACCTTTATATTGGACACTAAAATTCAATTTCATTCAGTAAAGGTAGGTGATATTGAGAAACACCTACTTGAGGATATATAATAGATCATTGATCTTTATATGTCCCTTTTTTCTTAAGGTTTTTATTGTATTTCAGTGATAATCGATACTCTTGATATAGTTAGAATAAAACGGGTTATCATGTAATTTTTTTACTTTCTTTCTTTCGCCAGATAAGAGGATGTATTACGATCATGCCATATTTTTGAAATTGAGTTTTCAAAAATACTTGTTTTGAAATCCCCTGAGTACGAAAAAAGGAGAAGTTTTTTTTAACGAATGTTCTGTATGTGTTTGTGAGTATATGTGTCTGTGGCTGTGTGAACAAACATCACAAAAAAACGAAAAAAAATCACAGGAAATTCAAATTTTTATTCCGTTTAGGTTCCACCACCGCATCAGACTGTAAGGTTTTGGTTAAACAAATTCCTAAACCGGACTTTAATGATTTTTTTTTCGGTTTTCGCAGTTTTCTTAAAAATGGATCGCAACGATTTTCTTTAAACTTCATATACTATCAACAAATACGAATGCTATCAATTTTTTTTTAAATCTTTTTATAGGAATTTATTTTTTTGGTGGACTCTGGTGGAGCAGCAACTTTCAGCTTTCCTCTAAAATACTACTTCAATACAATGTATGGTTCTACTGTCTATATAATGTTCAAGGTAAATTAAAGGCCCTGGCCACTTTCAGAACCACCTCATCACTATCAGAGACATTTTCCGTGGTAGCCTGCTTCATTTTGCGGTCATCGACCGGGATCAGGCGTTCGCCCACTTTCAGGATGCGTTTTGTCAGACAGTGTGATAACACAGACTTGCACAGAGCAAATTCAGTTTGTATACTCTGAATATTAATATGTATATGTATATATACATCTTAATATTCAGATTATGTATGTATAATATATATATATTTGGCAGTGTCCCTTAAACAACTCTCTTGGCATAATCAAGTTTTGCTGGAATCGATACCGGGCAAATGAGACAGCCGACCAACTGGCCAGAAATGGGACAAATATTCCCCAAGGTGTATTCAGTTTATACAGAGTGTATAAACTGAATTTGCTCTGTGCAAGTCTGTGTTATCACACTGTTTGACAAAACGCATCCTGAAGATGGGCGAACGCCCGATATCGGTCGATGACCACAAAATGAATCAGGCTACCACGGAATATGTCTCTGATGCTTTCCAGCTCTGCGGAACAACACCACAACAAACACCTCATCACTAGTTTGGGAGTGTCCCTTAAACAACTCTCTTGGCATAATCAAGTTTTGCTGGAATGGGTACCGAGCAAATGAGACAGCCGACCAACTGGCCAGAAATGGGACAAATATACCCCAAATATGGGACTAGAAATCTATCCTGGGGATTATCCAAGGGACATGGCGTGCATCTCTTAGAGACTGGCTCTGGAGAGAGCACGATCAATTCTGTAAAGTAAGTCCAAGATTCAAACACCGCAAGATGTTGATGTAAAAGCCGTGCAAGAACAGAATTAATTAATGATTGTTCTGGTGACACGTGTTTTCTCAGGGCATGGTAGGATCAAAAACCATCTACACAAGTTGGGGATAATTAGCTCAGGACCTATATTTGGAGGAGGAAACGGCCACGCATTTGTTGTTCGATTGTGTTGCAATCGCTAGATTGCGTTACGAGATCTTTGGCACGCTGGAACCAATAGCGCAAGAAGTCCGGTTTGGGAATGTCCTCAGCCTCATGAAGAGAGGAGGTTTCTCGTACTAGAGCTACAGGGGAAGGTACAATAAGCTGCTAATTTATGTATTTACGAGTATATAATATAGGATGTTCAAAGAGAATCGTTGGAGCTTTTTCTAGGAAATCGCGAAAAACTGAACAAAAAAAAACATTCAGTAAAGTTGCACTTCCGGTTAGTAGATTTTGCCCGAAAGCATTGTACCAGATGCGATGGTAGTACCTAAACGGAAACCAGGTTTTAGCTTCCGGCGATTTTTAGGTTTTGAGTTATTTATTCACCTACATATCCATATAAATATATGGAACATATATAACTCAAAAACTAAAAATCGCCGGAACCTAAAACCTGATCTTCTGGTTAAGTACTACTTAAACAGGAACCTGGTACACCTGTTTAGGAACCTGGTATTCTGTCCATCGCATCTGGCACAAAAATTTCGGGGAAAATAAATATATACACACATACTCAGATACAGATAATTCTTTTTCATTCTCTGAGGATCTCAAACATGTATTTCCAGTGAAAACTCAGTTTCGAAATTCTTGCACGATCGCAATAGTTCCTCTTACTAGGAATAATAAGTAATAAAACGAAATTAGTAAATATTACTACACTAAATTTTAATTCAACAAAAATTAAAGTCTTTTACTATTAGTCCGGTGAAATCATACCTGTTAGCTCCGGTTAGGTGTTTTATTATTTACAGCATCCTCTTAATTTACAGTTATTCAGCAGGTGTGCCGGAAACTGAGGTATTCTAACCAGCACAGAGAGGTGATTCTATTGTTTTTAATTTGAACAAATAACAGCAAATGGTCTCCATGGCCATAAATTAAATATATTTATGTTTGCTAAGCTGTTTGAAAATGGACTTTAAAATATTTTCTCTCATCCTGCCCTCTACTTTTAGGAAATGTTCTCCACATAGGGGCCGTCCTTTAAATACCCTAATGACGGTGAAGTAATATAATTCCTTTTATAAGAAGACCATAGACTAAAGACCGGTACGACAGGAAATACACTTAATTTTATTCTCTTCATTGTTATTTTTAATCGATCATATTTGTCAGGAAAGTTCTTGTAATAAAAAACTTACTGTTTTTTTGTTTATGAAAAGTAATTAATTTCCATTTATGACATATTCTATTGGCATGATTGCACGATAAATTAATTAATATGTTTAACACATTTCTATAATTACTTCAGAAGATCAAACAATTATATAACCCTATTAAATACATTGGGTTATTTTTTTAAGTTTTTTAATTTTTTTTAAATATAGTTTTTATTTATTAAAATCTCTTATAATATTTTTTAAATCGTTCAAGTGTTTTAACCGGTTCAAATAAAGATTCAACTAGCCAATAGTGAATGAGTTTTTTTGTAGAATGAAAAGAAAAACTGCAGGATTTATCGAGCAACAGTTTCTTATTTTTTTTTTTTGCAACCAGTTTCAGTTCTTATTGAATCGTGTTCAATGCCAACACTTGTCTTCTACAGCTGAAAAAATAGAACAGAGAGGATAAGAATAAAATGTAGAAAATAAACAAACTAATATTGGGTATCTTAATTACGAATTAACAATCCCTATCTCTATATATCTCTTTTATTTAAAGTAAAGTAATGCCTACTTTTTTCACGCTGTCTTAACATCTAACTACCACATTAGATGTCATGGACAAGGGCGGAAGTAAATACTTTTTTCTTTACATTTTTTGTAAACTAATATAAAATTAACAGTTACACGTGGGACTCAAACCTGAGAGCCTTCCAGTTACAAGTCCATGCTCATAACCACTACACCAAAACCGTTCTTTATCTCTTTCGTTAATTGCTTTTGATTATTCAAACCAGCCAAGTCATTTTTTTGTTTGTTTGGAGATTATAGTATTGAGTGGTTCCAGATTTTTTCTATTAATGTGAGTTTATTGGTTAGTGAACCAATCCTGCGTTTTTCTTTTCTCCTGATCAATTGCAGATAAAAAAGTTTCCTTAAAAAAAAAAAAAAAAATCTAAATAATAAATTTAATTTTTAATTTATTATTTTAAAGTAATTATGTTTAGGTATCTGGAGATGAAAGACGTCATCTTTGCGAGCATACAAAACTTAATTCTGAATCTGGCGGAGTGGCTGCCTATGGAAGTGTTGTATATCAACTCAACCATGCCAATATGGAAGCCACCGGTACTTGCGATTTCTTATTTAGAGGCATTGGTATTATTTATAGAACTGGTAAGTCTAATTATGTATTTTTTTTTTGTATTTAATATTAATTTTCTTTTAAAAGAATAAACGATAGTTTTCGTTAGAACTTAAAGGAAATTACTTAAATTAATATCAATCAAACCCTCATAAGACTGAGAGTATGTAAATTGATCTATACTCACAATTTACTGGTATATTAATATAAGTATAATATGCGGCCAAGGATTTTATTGGTATTTAAGTGAAAATAGTAAAGTAAGGCTAATAAAGAGGAACGATTAGGCCAGCAGAATGTTCCTTCTTGAAGGTCCGTTGTTTTATTTGTTTGTCCCTTTCCCTCAATTCCCATACTTTTGCTCTACTAAGGGTAGAGTAGGCGGGTCTGGATTTTCCTAGGATGTAATGTTGAGGTAGTTGTGGTAGGAGGTGCTCTACGCATCCTGATGCCTTAATTCCACCACTGAAATAATAATAATAAACTTTATTTCTTATTTGACATTCAGCTTAAGAACATTAATTGAATGTCTTCACAAAAATTATTATATTCATACAAAACTATATAAAATAAATACAAAATTAACAATATCTAAAAATGTTATGAAGAAATTTGGTGAGGATTGGTCAAGAAAGAAACATTTAATTATGCTAAAAGTTTCGACATAGTTTCCTGTCTTTATAAAGGCTTTAATATATAGATAATCTTGAAGATGTTGAAAAACAATGAACTGAAATCTATGACATATACAAAATAAAGGGGCGTGTGACCAAAAAGAAAAGAAATTGAAGCTGAAATTGACTAATAAAAGCTTTAAATTTGAGCCCATTATTTTCTGAAAAAAAAAAAAAAACAAATTGATTTAAATGATCCTTATTAGATGAAGATAAGTACATGGTATTTAGTAAAGGAGATTGTAGTTATTAGACACAATATGTTAGGTTTAAGGAACTGTTGACAGAGGTTAAGGTAGGGCGGTGGATTCGCCCTACAAGATGTTCTAGGAAATCATGGAGGTTGCATAAGGTACATGTTTGTGAATTGGCAATGATTAATATACCGGAGCGTCTTCTAACATCAATCACAGAACTCCTTCCAAATCTCAGTTGACAGATCATGCGAGTAAAAGGGGAAGCATAATTTATCTTCAAGTAAAAGTTATACGGACAGTGTAAGATAAATTTTGGCTGTAGGAGGTTAAGAATAACCTATAAAAGGACGTTACCTGTTGAAAAAGGGAAGATTACCTTCAGAATAATTGTAAAATATTAGATTAAAGTTAACTTAAAACTACTGATATATAATTTTTTGCAAATGTTATTATAATATTAAATTTTTTTCAGTTAAAACCTTCTACTTGACGTTAATATTATCAATGTATTTCAGCCATCCAAACTTAAAATTTGTTTAATTGAAAGGTGACAACACTAATTAAAAGTAACCCATCATTAGCCACAGATTTTAGTGGAAAAATGTTCCCATTGTAGAAAAAAATGAATTTGTAATTCTTTTAACCTTCCCAAATAAGATTTTTAATTGTCCTATCTGGTACATAACTACATTAATTGGCCCAAACGAAAAATTTTCAATAAAATTAAATTAAATTTTGACAGAGATATGATTTCCATTAATAGAGCAATGAACCCAATACATGGTACGTGTTAGTGGGATGGTCACAGATAACCCGGCCACTAGTTGATTAGGTTGGCACAAGTGGTGTGAAAAGGAGAAGCAAAAACAGGAGGATGAAGGGAGTACACAATCTTCTGTGTTCGGTCACAGTCAACTTGCTGTACTGACAGAGAAATAAGATGAAGGAAATTGAAAAACTGGCTTTTTTCTCTTCCTTTTTTCTTCTTCTTCTTCTGCCTAATGCCAATACACGTGTGGAAATAGAAGACGGCAGAAAAAGAGAAGCAAAGGTTTGAAGTAAAGATGAAAGGGATCTGTACGTATGTCTGTTCTTTGCCACGTACACCGCCGCTGTCAATACAAGGCATTGAAATATGTACCCCGTTCCACAGACCAGTTCCTTTCCTGTCCTATAACCGTGATATTGTTACATTATAACGGTATTTCTCATTTTTTTCCATTCTCATGCTAACATTATTTATATATAAATATATTTATTTCATATTTTAAAGAAGCAATGAATACATAAATCTCATTTTCTGGATAATAACAACCGGGAGAAATTCTGAATTGAAATAGACGAAGTATAGAACTTTTTAATTTCACTTACTGTTCTTTGTAAGAATAAGTATTGGAACCGTATCAAAATTTCGATATCGAGTTTTCAAGAGAAAAACACCCCTTTATGGTTCTCTGATTACAAAAAAAAAAATTTGTTTGTTAGAAATTAGCCTGCATAACTCAAAAAACAGTAAATTTCAAATATTTCGTCCAATTTCTAGCAGAAGACCTTACAATAAGGTTTTAGGTCCAAGTTGGTCAACCGGAAGTACCAATTTACAGAATGGATATTCTATTTATTTATTTTTTTGTGATATTTTCGAAAACGACCAAAGATTTTCTTTATACTATTGACAGGATTACAACTTTTATTTGAAACATTTTATCCGGGGTGGGTTTATGTTTTCCTTTAAAGTGCTATTTTAGTTTATTATACAGTTCTGTCATATAAATAATATTAATTAGAATTAAATACGTTGCCAAAATTCCGAATTTGAAGAAAATCGGACGATCGAAACTGCTTTTTTATTGTACAGTGTTTTCGTTTTTTTTTTTCTATTATTTTCTCCATGAAACAAAATGGCTGGATTCATTAAATTTCCATAGTAATTACGATCATAAAAACAAAAATTTGGCAATGCGTTGGCCAAGAGTTCTAATTAACTGTGTGTAAGAAATTAAAAGTTCTATTTGAAAACATCAAAAACAAATAAATGAAAGATAAAAAATAATAATAATAATTTTATGAAACTGAAATAAATTAGAACTTCTAGAAATTAAAATTCATAGACTTCCAGAATTTTATAAATGCAATTTGTACAATTACCAGTGAAATCAAAAATTAAATTCATTAATAAACCAGGGTTTATAAGCTTTCTGCCGGACCTGACATATTTTTTGAGAGACTTGGTTAATTTAAACTTAGTGCTAAAACTTCTTTATATAATGGGTATGATGAAGGAAGAAATGGTTTGGTTTGAATGACAAACTAGATATGGCTGAAATACTGTATAATGTAAGAAGTGACACTCACTGCCTGGACTTTACTCCTGGACTAAAATGGTAGAGTATGGTAGAGTGGTAAAGGGTAAGGTAAATAACACGTTGTGACTGGCGTGTGAACTCTGTTGTATATCTATCTCCCGTCGCTGTATTTATGCAGTTTCTCCCACTCCTGTCCGAGAGAGTGGTCCAGTCATTTTTGTCTCTCTTTCTCTGCTACGGATCCTCTCTTTGGATCCTATTACATTTATTTAATTTATTTTTTCCTAAATATTTTAATTTGCACTCCCCCAGTAATGGAAAATTTGCCAAAAAATGCACTGAATCTTCTACCTCCGTCAAATTTCACAGTGAATATAAATTCTGTCTTATAATGCCTATAGTTTAAATTAAATAAATCCTCCACTACATTTTAAAATTATGCTCGTCAGCTGTTTGTATATCATTCTTAATAATATTTCCACTATTTAAGAGATTACTATAGATTTCATTGCATTAAACTAATTTGTCTTTCTTTACTTTTCTCAAAATATTTCAAACTATAACCATTTATTAAAAGTAAAGTAAAGTAATGCCTATTTTTTCAAGCGAGCTTAACGTCCAACTACCAATCAGGTGTCGTGGACGGGGGCGGAAGCACCTACTTTACCATTAACATTTTTTAAATAAATATAAAATTTAGTAGTTATACGCGGGACTCGAACTAGGGTCCTCCCATTACAAGTCTATGCTCATAACCATTACACCAACACCTGCCCCTTTAACCATTTATAATTCCACCCATTTCAACTATAAATACAAAGACCTATGACTTTTCTTTTAAATCTTATCCACGGCAGTACTTTTAAGGGTGTGTGGGGGGGGAGGGAGAAGAAAGGTTATGTTTTCTTAAAAAAGTCGTTTTATTTAAGTTCGAATTCTCCCAGTTGATATAACATTGAAGTCTAGTAGGTTTAAGGGAAATTGTCCATTATAACTGTGTAAATTGCAATCAAAGAATGCCATGTGAGTGTTTTATAGCATTTTTTTTTTTATTAAATTTGCCATCAACTGCTGTTCTGAAAGCTGTCTTTCTTTTTATTTCTGAAAACTATCTGTTACTGAAGTTCTTTTCAAACCTAATTGACATTTTCTTCAAAGTTGGAAGTATTACCATTTGTTCGTTGTCCTTAGTATGACAGAAGTTATTTGCATACTGAAAGAACACTTTCTAAAGACAGTCTAACATTCCAAGTTTTTTTAAAACATCCCCACCCTCACCCCCACTCGCCCCAAAAACAAACAATATCCGGGAATCAAATAAAAACTCTATATAATATAGTTGTGTATTCACCACATCAACTTCAAAGAAAGAAATTAGTAAGTGTCGCATTTGCTGTTTACCGATTTTCATCAAAGTCGGAATTTTAGTCTTATATGTAATGACCTTAATATGGTAGATGAACCGTAGATTATATTAAAACGACTCTAAGAAGGGAGCTTAAAGGTGCACCACCTTCTCTAGAAACTCAAAGATATCAATTTTCCGAAAAAATGAAATCCTCAAATTTAGCAGTTATTTCAGTTACGAACTGAAATCATAGATGACAATAAAGTAAGATGGCGACATCCTGGGTACCTCTGTCCCTATATCATTCCAATATATTACTCAACAATAGATTCAGCTATTCGGGCAATTTCATGGTTCATTCATCGTGACTGAATCACTAAAAACATGGTTTAATTCCTGCATCATTGGAATTCATAACTTGCGTTTCTCGATAAAAACCACAAACATATACTTTTATTTTTTCATTTTTCGATAATAAGTATTTATGTCCTTAGCGTATTCAAGGTTCTAAAAAAAAAAAAGAAAATAATAAAATGATCCTTAGGACAGTACTTATGAAACGTGTCTCCTAAGTAAAGCTAAGTAAAGTTACTTGAAACAGAACTAAGAAAGTATTCCCATCACGTACAGACTTCTCAGAACAGATCTCCTTTACATCGTGTTTCCTACTTTGTACATTTACTTTACCATGGGCCAGACATTATATCTGATACGGATCAAACTAATAATAGTATCCAAATTTCAACACTGATTTCATTCAACTGTATTACTTTACAATCAATGGACACTGTTTGAAAACTAATTTAAATTCTATGTAACACTCGAAACCAGTGCTGCTTCCTAAAGTGTAGGGTCAGTATTCTCTGTGTAATTGATCATAAACTAGCGTTCTGATTACCTTTGCAATACTGCCGATAGCTTGCCCTGCGTTTGGTTTACATTAAACAAATGTTCTGATTTAAATCACTGATAGTGATGTAAATTCTGATAGTGATGTTGTTATTGCTGAGTATAGCCCCGCCTAACTTGAAAGCTTGAGCGATTATTTCCATGATAGCTTGCTCTGTTTTGTGGTCATCGACCATTAAAAAATAAAAAAAAGAACCAAAAATATGATGCTTTTTAAAACTGGAAGCAATTCAGTTATAAACTTAATCAGGTGAAACACTCACACAAATTTCTCTTACTCCTGTCAATACAGTTATTGTATATAAAATGATAAATATTTCTTTAAAGTTCAAATTTTGACTCATTTGTCTTAAAAAAAATATAGAGGCACCTACCCAGACAGATAGCAGAAAGTAGTAATTATATTGCCGTCCAAAATTGGAGCTCCAATAACGTTGAACCATGAAACTTACATCAATTTTTTCGAAAATACGTTATAAATAAAACTTGACAATCTGTGCAATTACCATTTTAAGTTTATAGTAAAGTCATTATACTTTTAGAGAAAATACCAAAAAAAAAAAAACTTGAATACTTAATTCGTATTCGATCATCCGATTTTCTTCCAATTTGGAATTTCATCAGTACCATAGATGACTTTTGCCACAGAACCTACCAAAAAATCCATTTTTCCAGGTAAATGTTCAAATTAAAATGGTTGTTAAATCTAGTGTAGATACTATACAAAGTTTAAAAAGAATCGATGAAGCTCTTTTTCGAAAATTCGCGAAAATCTGAAAAAAAATAAATAAATGAATCACTATGAAGTTGCATTTCCGGTTGAAGGATTTTGTACGAAATCTTAGCGTCAAATGTGGTAGTAGTATACTTAAAAAGAATAACACAAATTTGAACTCTTTGCGATTTTTCGTTTTTTGAAATATTTAGTTCACACATACATATTTAGGCGAGTCGTTAAAAAAACAATATTCAAGGGACGCAATGAAATGTTATTCCTGTGAAAACTCAATTTTAAAAATTTGACAGGATCGTGATACTTCCTCTGATTACATCGTGACAAAAACAATTCTCCAAACAGTGTGTATTAATTGATTTTGCTCTGTCAAGACAGTGTTACCACACTGTTTATATCACGAACGTCTAATAGCGGACGATAACCACGAAATCAAGCAGGCTAAAAAAAAATCTCTGATAAGTTTTTGTTATTTAATTGATACGATGCAATTATAATTGGTATGAGAAGGAGAGAATTGGGTTTGAATGGATGAATAAACTGGAGATAATGCAGAACACTGTATAATAGGAAAAGTAACACAAACTGTCTGGACTTTACACGTATATATAAAATGGTAGTGAGAGATTTAGCGTGAGTAAAGAGAAAGGTTGTTGACGCGTTGTGACTGCTGTTATGAACTGTTGCAAGATTGTTGGAAGACTCCCCCTTCTCGGGCTAACACAGCTGCATTTAAACAGATTCTCCCACTCTAGTCTGGCTAAAACTAGTTAGTGAGACTGTCAATTTTTGTGTGTGTCTCTCTCTCTGCTTTAGATCCTTCTCTTCGGATCGTATTACACAATGTTGTTGTTGTTGCTTTGGCATTTCAAATCGACAGTATCTATAAAAAAAAGCCTGTTTGCAATAATGGACGAAACGTCTCGGTTTATAACAAACCACTTACGCGGCGGTCTCAAATCGAAAACCTAAGTGTTTTTGGACGTTGAAAGTTAATAAAGCTAATCAAAACTACAGATAGAAAGAAAAATTTGTTGTAAAACACTTTCTCTTGTTGCCCGCCAGTCACACAGTACTGAGAGTGGAAAATAAAATTATCAACATAATTAATTGCTTCTCTTTCTTGGAATAAATCTTTGCTTTAATTTTCACTAATATTCTGACGCAATACTTAGTAATATATAGGCCTTTGAAGTCGTGTACTACAGATAATCAAGCACGATATAATGTGATAAGCTTCTTTTTTCTTTTTTTTTGGTTGAAAGCTTTGAAAAAGAGCTAACTGAATGAGTGTTGAATTTTGTGAGTGAAATTGCCAGTTTTGTACTGGTAGAGAGAGCGAGAGTGTGTGAGAGATTTAATATGTACAAAGACTTCTCTGATGTTTGGATGACATAGCAGGCATGATGAAATTCTTTTTACTTCCTTTTAGTACACTAATTTGAAATACGAGATGGTAATAAATTTTTTAAATTGAGTTTTTATCGGAAATGTTGGTTCACAGTATCCATAAGTAAGATGTGAAATGCTCATACGTCTTCTTTTTTTTCCAAATACTTTAACTATGTTCATCGCCACAAACCGCGCTTGAATGTCAATACCCATAATCTGGAGATAAGTCAGATTCCATTACATCAGTTTCCCTGGAAAAAAAGTTTCAAATAAATATTTGTGCAATTAGCTTCCAGTTACATCATTGGACCGTTTTAGAGAGAAATTCTAAAATTCAGAAAACCATCCAGTAGAGTAACCCTACCGGTTACGCTTCATTTGAATGAAAATATAGCCACCAACAGAGAATATATAAATGTTTTT
>JAAEAF010002498.1:0-115366 GCA_011037195.1 Triatoma infestans | reverse complement strand
ATCGGATAACCGGAAGTGCGTTTACTACCATATTTACTAAATAATTTTTGCACTTTTTGCCATTTTGCTCAAAATGCCTCCGGACAATTTTCTTGAATCTTCTTACATAAATAAAAATACAAAGATCTATAACTTTTATTAAAACATTTCTCTGGAAAATGCAGTTAAGGGATTTTAGGGGAGGGGTGGGGTTACAGCTTCCTCTAAAGTGGTATCATAGTTGATTATACAATTCTGTCATCCAAACAAAATTAATTAGAAATAAATAGAGGGCCTAAATTCCAAGTTTTAAGAAAATTTGTAAGCCGGAAGTGCGCTTTTACTTAACAGTTTTTTCAGTTTTCGACAAATTTCGTTATATTTGGTACACATTCTATAACTTTTGTCAATTATAATTTTTAGAACAGGAGTAAGAGAAAGTTGTGTGAGTGTTTCACACCAGATTTTTTGTGTGCCTATTATGAAGAAATGTTTTGGCCTCCATTTTTATTTCTTTCTCTTACTGCTGTAAGAGGAAATCCTGAGAACGTGTGAAATTTTTGAAATTGAGTCTTTACCGGAAATACAATATTTTGGCGGCTAGTGTGTTAGAAAATAACTCTCTTTTGGTCCGGAATGGTCTGTATGTGTGTGTGTGTGTGTGTGAACAAAATAACTCAAAAACGAAAAATCGTTGTAAACCCAAACTTGGTATTACCACGCAGCATCTGACATGAAGATTCCAGGCAAAATCCATCAACCGAAATTGCAAATTTACTGAAGCTCTCTTCAGCTATTCGCGAGTTTCTTGAAAATGGCTTTAAAAGATTTTCTTTAAACTTCGTATAGTATTTACTCACATGGATATCTATCACCTTTATTTGAAATATTTTCGCGGAATAATAAATCTAAACTTAGACTCCTAAAGTTCTATGTCATTACAATGTATGGTTCTACTACTCATATAATATTAAAATACGATTTAATATAATTCCTAGAATTCCAAATTTAAAGAAAATCGGTCAACCGGAAGTGCGACTTTACAGAAGTAAGTTTTTGAGTATTTTTTGACATTTTCATGAAAATCTCTATATAATTTTCTCTAAAACTGGGACCGATATTACAGCTGTTGGGCTGACAAATAGGAAGACATTGTTTGCTTCTACTTGTATTTATTGTTTTTTTATTTGCTGGTAAAAGGAGAAGAATTCACAGCACATATATATTTTGTTAAACGTGATATAAATGTCTACACATAATGACATTGAATGGTTGAATACCAGACATATTTAGTCAATAAACAATACACAAACATACAACACACTCTTGCACGTGGTATTTATGAATGAAATTTGTAGACGAATATTCAATATATAATGAAGTTAATTTCATGTAACACAATAAATTGAAAAAGAAAATAAAAACAATCTGGTGTGACAGAATACTCATACGTCTTTCTCTTACTCCATATTAATACAATTTAATTGAAAAATTTTCTTGAAGATTGCAATGTTTACAATGCTTAGTTGTTGGGCGTCATTAAAAAACGGAAGGATATACACTTATACATACATATCTGAGCGGACTTGTGTTGAGCGCCCTCTGTCTTAACTAGCGGCGATTAAAATTTAAACCTAACTGACTGGTCGTTCAGAACGTTCAAAATCAATTTTTTCCCGAAAAATGTTTAAAATATTATAATGCATCATAATATTATTATGTGGTTAGTGAAATGTTACTTTGAAGGAATGCCTAATATTCCCATTCTCCCAGAACCCCTCAAAAATCAATTTTCCCAGAACAATGTTTCAAATAAAAGTGGATGGCATTTATTGGTGTAAATAGTGTCAAAGTTGAAAAAACAAACAAACTAGTTTGCAGTAGTGTTTGAGAAAATCGCAAAAAATCAAAAGCCTTTTAGTAAAATCCAACTTCCTAAGTAGAAATGGTACCTAAGTGGAATACAACGTTTGAGCTCCTGCAGTTTTTAGTATTTGAGACATTTTGCACACACATACACACACACACACACACACACACAGGATGGCAGCAAAGACGGTAGGTGCGGCTTTTGTGGTTTATATAGATGATGTATGCAAATATGAAGAATTGTTCAAATTAAGCAGTAATTGCTCGAATAACCAGGCTGAACTTTTGGCGGTTGTCAAGGCTTTAGACTGGATATCATCAAACATTCAGAAAATAGACACTGAGAACATACTCATACGAACAGCCAGTCAGGTTTCAATACAATCTATAAACAATTAGAAAATACACTGGTTGAAGATGTACGAAACAAGATGACAGCTTTCCAGATCCTCACAACGTTCAGGTAAATATCGCATGGGTGAAAGCTCACTGCGGTATTGAAGGGAATGAGAAAACAGTCAAGCTCGCTAAATTGGCTTCAAACCAACTGAACTTGCAGGAAGCGTACACAAAAGTTCCAATATCTTATATAAAAAGATTAATAAAAGAGAGAGCTTAAGAAAATGGCAGCTTAGCTGGAGTAGATCTGAGACTGAAGCCCTGAGCAGAGAATTTTTCCCTGATATAACACACCGACTTCAATCACCACTAAGAATTACTTACATTTTGACTCAGTTAACAGAACAAGGTCACATTAGAGACAGTCTACACCGTTTCAAAATACTAACGTCTAATATATGCCCATGTGATGGTGTATCTGTTCAAAATGTGGGTCACATTATTTATAATTGCCAAAAATTTGTATCTTTACAGACTCGACTAATTAAAGAAATCATAACTACATCTGGACGATGGAAGATTGAGAAAAACAATAGTCGGCAGCAATTATTGTCAAGATTTTATGGATTTTTATTACAAAATTTAATATTAATAACCTATAAATAACAATAATATCTATTTTAATTCAATTTTGTTTTGTTATTCTTTTGTTCTGTTTGATTTATTTGTTTAATTTCTGTACTTTAAGTAACAAAATTACACACGAAATGATCAACTGAAATTAAATATTTTGTTATAACACATGCAATAATGTATTTGAACATGTGGAAAATAAATTTTCCCTCATTAGGGTTACTTCTGAGGGACACAAAAAAAAATCACATACACACCTTTTCGATAAAATCACTTTTTTCTTACTCATGGGACCTCAAAACATGTATTTCCGGTGAAAATTCAATTTCGAAAATTTGACACGTTCGCAATACTTCCTCTTTACTAGGAATTAAGAGAAGGTAATTAAATATAATAATTACAGCCACCAGAAATCTAGCCTTTGAATTTTACTTTCTCTGACTGTTGAAAGAGGGGTTTTGAGATCGTGTCAGATTTTTCAGTTTTTCCCATTTTGGCAAAAACAGGAATGGTGACCTTGAGTTTTCCTCTAAAGTACTATTTTGATTGCTATAAGGCTCATCTAAACTATATAATGTTAGTGGCAATTAAATATATTTAAAAAATATCAATTTGCAAAAAATCAAATAACTGAAATTGCGACTTTAAGGCAAGAGTTTGTCCGACATTTTCCTGAAATCAGCCCCAAGGCTTTTATTTAACAATAATTCACACATTATTGAGAAGTTAATCAACTCAAGCTATACAATATATAAAGAATTAACAAACGACTTTTGTACAACCCCATCATATTTATCATTAAATGTATGGTTTATTAAATGCCGTTTAATTAATCAAATTTAAAAAATTTCCTCGTTTTCACAATCTTTCTACACAAAGAAAAATTAATATAACTTAGATGTGGAAGAAAAGTGTGAATTCTGTTTTGGAGGAAAGAAACCCTAAACCACATTTTCTTTAATTGCCCTTTTTATAAATACTTTAGAGCAAAAATAATTAAGTTTTAATAAAGAAAATCATGTTTCCTCTTTATTATAGGTATAAGAAAGTGTGAACAATTTGAAAATATTTATCAGCTTTTAATTAATTCTTCGAAACACAGGCATATTTTGTGTTAAACAGAGTTTAGTTTTATTATTTGTTGAAATTAATAACTTATATAAGTTATAATAAGTTAGAAGATATTTTGTTTAGTTAAATTGCTGCACCTTTTCAGTTGAACTTTAACATATTTTATCTTCACTGATAGTAACATTGAATTTATGTAATGATATATTCAACTCAGCTATTATGTAATTGTATTAAAAAAAAAAATAAAATCGCACATTAAAGCTATTATTGTATTTTCAGCCATTGCTAAGGAAAACACTAATTTCTTTGGGTTGATACTGCGTAGTTGGTTTGGTAATAACCGATACGGTTTCAGTCATACTGCAATAGGCTTCTCCAAAGTGGTTGTTTGCTTGATTACTAAAGCAACATCTATTACCTATTATTTTTATTTGAAATATTGTCTGAAAAAATTGTTTTTTGCATGGATTCTTTGGGTGTACAGTCATTTAATCTTTCTTCAACTATTCCGCTTCAATAGACTATACAACACTGCCATCTGGTGATTTAAGAGAACAATATTTAATAAAATTTCCGATTTAAAATAGAATTTGTTACTCAAACTTGTGAGATTTTATTCCAATCTTGTCAAATATTCGATATCGAGCTTTGTCGGAAATCTAGGTTTTGAGATCCCTTAAGTCCAAAAAAGTGGTTTTTAGAAAATGGTCTGTGTGAGTGTCCGTGTTCGGGTGTGTCATCATTAGCTTTCAAGGAAAAGCTTAAGTCTAAAGGGGCTCATTGCAATATGGGCGAAACGTCGCAACCCTGAAACTCAAGTGCTTTTCAATTTATATTATATTTGACACTTTTATAGTCAAGCACCCGGAGAAAAAAAATATCATGGGGACATATTGCCTGGTTAACTATGTAAACATATTACAAGCTATTTTCATTATTGATTAAAATATAATGAAATTTGTTTAATTAATTACGCAACAAATTACACAAATACATCCGGTGGAAATAACATAAAAAAGTTTTAGGAAATATGATTCATAAGTAAATTTTAAATGATATAAATCAAATAAAGTGAAAGAAAATTTTTTGTTCCAATGTCATTCAGTTGTTGGCTATAAAACGCAGATACTTATTAATATTATTGACAATCGTATGTTCATTCTAGCAGCTTTAACATATGTCCATAATAATGAGCTGTCTAGGAATTTTCGTAAGTAGATAATTATTTTCACTATCTAATATAATATCTAATAAGATAAAACAAAAAAAACTTCATTAGAGACATTCACACGACTATTTCTTACTGCAATTCTAATTGACAAATCACAACTCTAAATACAAAATTACAATTACAAATGACAAATTACAAGTCTAAATGACAAATTTTCTTCCAATTTGGAATTTCTAAAAATCGTTTTACTTTAAATTTTCACCGGTAATATGCGTTTTTGAAGTCCTCTGAGTTCAGAAAGTGGTTTTTAGAAATTGGTCTCTTATATATACATAACTGCTAAACATGGGACCCGACCGATAAGTTTTCATCATCAAAAATTAATCAACCAAATGTAATATGATACTGAATGGAGTTGGTCGCGATTTTCTCTAAAACGGCTTCAATGTTTTCCTTTAAACTTGGTATATTAACTTACATACAAAGAGTTACAATTTTTATTGGTAATATTTATTTATTTTGTGCTTTTGCCTGGTTTTGCATTAACCAGTTATTTTGTTTTTGAGGGCAGTTAATGCACTCTGTCGCACTGACCTGCATTGTGCAGATCCCTACATTTACTACACCTGTCTGCCCTCTACACTGGATGCTTGAGTGTCTATATCTGAGACAATTCAAATATGGTCTCCTAAGAGGAACATAAGGCTCCAATCATGCTTCGGAAGTTTCTGACTATTGAAGGTCAAGGAACAAGTTTCAAGAGGCCTATTTTCGGATCTTTTATATACTCTTTCTACCTTTAAGACCGAAATTTCACTTCGAAGGTGGTGCAGAATTTCCTCCTCTGAAAAGGATACTTCCATCCCTCTATTGACCCCCTTCGAATAAATACGATAATCTGGGACATAAGACATCAAATTTCAATTTTCCAAACCTCTGTGGTGTTGTTTTGTTTTTGTTATTGTTTTTTATTTTCCCGATAATTCAAAATTTTCTTTTCTATTCCTACTTTAACTCTCTAAAATCCCTAACCTCACTAAAATTATTGGTTGCAAATTCTCTAAACCCTACCAAAATCGCAAATTTCAGAGAGCCCTCTAAATTGTTTGTAATATTTCTCTGGAAAAATTCAGTAATAGGATTTTTGGGAAGCAGTGCTTGGGTTATGTTTTCGTCTGAGTTAATCATTTCACCATCTAAATAATATTATAATGAAACATTTTTGTCAAGCGGAAGTGCAACGTTAGTGAACCGTTTCTACAGTTTTCTGCGCATTTCTCCATCATATCAATGGGTTCCGTTAAACTTGGTATACTAACTATACAACCAGGGCTCGGTCACTTTTGTTTGCAACTTTTTTTCCGAGAAAGCTTATTTTAGGGGGGGGGCGGTCCTCCTCCCTCAATACATGTTGGAGAGTAATAAGCATTTAGGAAAAATTATAAGTTTGAAGAAAGTTTGCCTATTAAACTATGTAAATTGTAGCAAGAGAATGTCATGTGAGTGTTTCACACCAGATTTTTAATTTGATTGGCTTTACATATAAAAGTGGATGGGTGGAGTACAGTGTTAATTTGTAGGTCACAAGTGACTCACAATCTGGCTGTGTCTACCAGTCAACAACTCGATCAGTCGCCCCATCCACTTTATGTACCACATAAAATATATTTCTCCGCGTAAATATTTCAAATATATTATAAATTCCATGTATAATTAATAAGTTGCACTTCCGGTTAACGAATTTATTTACACTTGGTAAATGCATTTTATTTATCTTGATATTAAATATGTATTAAGTAGAGCATAATGTTTATAGAAATGGCACTTTAGTGAAAAGCTTATCGATACAACACCCACACAACCCTCCAAAAATCAGTTTTCTTGGAAAAAATATATTTTAAACAAAAGTGATAGGTATGTGTGCAGGCAATGTGGATCGCAGGCTTTTCCTAGTTTATCGCAAGCGATAGTGTTTTTGAAAACTCAAGTTTGAGCTTCCTGCAAATTTTCATAGTTTGTGTTATTTTCTTTATTTGCACAAACACTTTTTCATACTTAGAGGGAACCTTAAACTTTTGTGAATACTTAATTAAGGCGAGGCAGTAACATCAAAATACAAAAAACAGAAGAAAAACGAAAAACTAGATTCTATGATTTTAATGTGATTAAACTATAAATATTATTGTTATTAGAATAGTTTGGAATTAGAACTAGCTACACGCACACACACAAAACTTTTAATAAATAAACTATTGTTTAGTTCATTTATCAATATGTATATCACATGAATTTATATTATTATTTTTATAAAGGAATTTCCTCAATGCTGAAATTTTTCAGTCAAATTTATTTTCCACACCTTCTTTCTGCCTTCCATATCTTCCTTTTTTCAGATTTGGAGTGGAGTGTTTCTCGTGGTTCTTCTATCCAGAAATTCCTTATAGGGGCTTGCTTCTTCTTCTTTTACTTCCCTTTGCTTCCCAATCAAGGATCTCCTTGGCCATTCTTCCTATCTTCCAGCCCTTTTTACATACGCCATGCTATTCGAGATTTTTCCTAGAGCTCATTCTTTAATGCCTTAATTTTTGTCCCTTTTTCTTCAGTTTCCAATTCATTCTAATATTGAAACCTTCTGCTTCTCGCTTAAAACTTACATCTCTGCAGAACGGTAATTCCTAAATTCGAAATCTATTCTGTTCATAGACCTCTTTAATAATTTCTTATAGGCTCACTCGTTCCCACTTCTTTAAAGACTTAAATCTAACTTTAAAGATCTTAAACACTATCTTAAATTCTTTAAAGAATTTTAAGACACTATAGTATTGCATGAACTATTAACCTATCAATTATGTAATAAAAACAATTAAATTAGAGGCGGAAAATGATATCCGAAATATAGATATTTTAATGAACATATTTAACTGATAGATAAAATTATCGCCTGTAAGGTGCTTTTTTTTCTTTTTTTTTTTATTATTAACTCTGATAACATTGTTTCAATCGCATTATCTATTGAGAACATAGGAATATATATTTTTTTTAAGTTCGGTGAACTTTTGCACCATTAGGTAAGTTTAAATATAAATTAGGGGTAAAATATATTGTTAATTGGAATATTAATTAATTTATTCAGTAACATTGTTTGAAACTTTTTTTCTAAAAATAAAATTACTTATTGTGCAAGAGATGTTTAATTAATTGGATTGGAGGTTACTTATATTATCGACAAACCCTTTATATACACACACACATTTAAAAAACATGAGAACCCATATAATTAATAAAACAAAGAAGGGCAAGTTTATTAACTCTAACCGAAAGATTGTTAAATTTAGAGTTTTTCAAATCATCTATCTCTAGCCAAGGTAAATCACAAAAATTATGTCTAGAACAAAAATCCATTCCCGAATTTAATCCACCTAAGATAAACAGTAGTCCGAATAAATTACAAAAAAATACCTCTGTGGGGAAATAGCTCTTCCACAGATATCCTGTTCCGATCAAATATTCTGTACCAATCTCCTCTTAACCCAAGTTATTTGTGATAAAATGGATCGATGTTTCTTCCTCTGTCTCACAAAAATACAGGCAAGGTTTACTCACAAATACGTTAAACCCAAGTAGTACCACCTTAGGCTGAGATACTATCCTATAAGG
This sequence comes from Triatoma infestans, assembly GCA_011037195.1. NCBI lineage: Eukaryota > Metazoa > Arthropoda > Insecta > Hemiptera > Reduviidae > Triatoma > Triatoma infestans. Next base: position 106,647 of record JAAEAF010002498.1, on the reverse strand, counting down.
AAGCTAAGCTCCCTTTGACTATCCCCTCTACAAGTGAGCCCAATCTCTTTTTGGAAATTATTGATTTTTCTAACATTTAACATACAAACAAACAAATTACAACTTAATAAATGTAAATAACTAATACTATCGCACACTAAATGAGAAAATAACTTATAATTCTGATGTCATTTATAAAAATAATCCTTTATATAAATTCATTCATACAAGCATATTTTTCTCTCTCTCTGTTTCTTTAGGTTTTACTAATAGTAACAATGGCGGCCACAGTGAACTGCGGAGTACCCACAGTGGAACAAATAAACGCACTGAAAGCGAAAGGAGCCGCAGCGATTGCGCTGATGACTGATACAATTAGAAAAACCGCAGAGGTTAAAAAGCAAAAAATCGCTTTAATTAACAATTATGTTACGAAAATTAAAAATGTCAAAAATGGTTAGTACCTAGACTTATTTTATTATTATTATTATTATTATTTTTTTTTATTAATCTTTATAAAATTTCTCTCTCTTTTAATAATCGATAAAAGTAACCATCGATATGAAATACACATGATTCTTTCTCACTGCAATTTTTTGCAATGTTAAATTACTTTTTTTTCTTTTAAAATTGGAATTTTTACTAAACTGCAATAGTTGTCACCTTAACAAAAGACTGAATTTTTCGGGGGAGAAATTCGTTGAAAAATTAACAACGAAAAATTCAGTTGCCGTTTAGTGAATTGTGAACTCTGTAATATGCAAACTATTTTTTTTTTTTTTTTTTAATTCTTTCTGGAAAATTTGATTTGATCGTACTGCTTCAAGAGAAAAACAATTCGGAAGGTTTGACATCTTTACACTCTGTACCTGTTATCTACAATAATTCTGAAAATAATACATTCGTCAGGTTCCATTAGTTTTTACAATAATTACGGTAACCATAAATAAATCTCACGGACAAATTATCAGTCAAGATATCTGATGAAGTTTTTACAATACTTTAAAAATTTCATATACGAGTAATATTACTCAAAGACGCAATTACTTCCCCCTTACTCATGGTAAGAGAAAGTATTGCGATCTTGTCATATTTGTAGAAATTCGGCCAGACTATCCCGATGTGCAACGTTACTGAACAGTTGTTTCAGTTTGCTGCAATTTTCTCCACCAAAAATGCCAATATATTTCTAAAGTGACCTATCACTTTTGTTTGAAACTTTTTTCCAAGAAAATTCATTTGAGGGATATTTGAAATGAGGTTAAGGCTTTCCTAAAAAAAAAGTCGTTTTTATTACGTTTAGGCTCTTCTATTGATATAAAATGGAAGAAAATTATATATTTAATTAAAGTAAGAGAAAGTTGTGGGTGTGTTTCACTTCAGATCTTTTTTTTTTAATATACAAACCCCCATTACAGCTGTGTATTGCTTTACAGATTATAGTATAATCTGTAAAGTAATGCTATTTTTATCAATAACTATATATATTTGCTATTAGAAGGAAAATTACGTTCTAAGTAGTATATAAATACGTAAATTAATAATAATTAAATAAGTAAATTTATTGTTTTCCATTTCTATGATTGTTTCAGCAAAGAAATATCCATATTTCACGATCACAAAGAACATCGTAGTTCAGCCAGCCACACCGAAACCCACCGTCAAACCTGTGCCAATCAAATTCACTAAAACTTTCTACTCTATTTTTGGTTAACACATTATTTAAATAATATTGTTTAAAAAAAAAAAAGTTAAAGATTGATAAATTTAATTTATTTTTTGATATTTTTTTATACTTTTATATTATTATATTTGATTACACTATGATTATGTTGATTATTATATTATTATTTTGATATTAACAATTTTTATATTGTCTTAATATCGATGAGTAGATCTCATATATTGTTTTATTTATTATGACTATGTTAAAGAGATGAAGTCATTCGAGATTATCTGCATAATTCAGAGTTTTGAATATAAATCTGTTATCAAGAGGATAGATATCTATCTTTTACTTTCATGACAATTTGTGCTGACTAACTTAAATTACATAATAATTGTTATACTCTTAAAATAAATTATACAAGATGGATATTTGTTTAAACTTCCATTATTCGCCATTACCCTTGTATCTGGTTATTAGGCTGTTTTATAATTTCACATAAATCCCACAATTAGTACTGATTTTTATGGAGTGGTAAGCATGGAAAGAGAGGTAATTATAAATAAGAAATCTAAAAGATGAATTTAGTCGAATAAATTATTTATTTCGACTACAACCGTGCTGGAGCTCTAAATTAGTGGGTGAATTTAGGAGGGGACGTAATGGCCAATGTCCAGAGGATCAGAGTGAAGCTCTTCGGACACATGGACATATGTAAGGAAATGAACGGGTGGAAGAATTGGTTAACGTAGGAACCACAGTTACGAGCCAGCAATAGCCGTCACTAAGCAATTTTGCTATGAAATTAAACAATAGAAAAATAGGGAATTGGAGAAATAATGGAGGGACACAGAGGCATGTCTCCTGGCTAACAGATGTATCAAAGCTATCAGACAGGGAGACTTGAATTCATCTTCTCTCTCTGGTTAGGTGAGATCGTGGTAGGTGTATCGATTGGACACGCTAAGGTAGCCAGTCATTTACACAAAATAAGCAGCACGATTAGCTGACTGTGGCTGAACTTTGATGATTGAGTAATTAAAACTAATGGGCAGACACCTCTCTAATTATTTTTCTTTTTTCGAGAAATGTTTCAAGTAAAATTGATACGTCTTTATATTTTTAGTTTAGCTTACCAAGCTTAAAGAAAATCATTGTAACCATTTTCGAGTAAGTTCCAAAAAGACTCAAAAAGCTTTTCAGTAAAGTTGCACTTCTAGCAGTTACCGGATTTTCATCAAATTAGAAGCCTATTGAAGTTTTTCTAATATATATTAATATTATGGAGATGGTAAAACTATACATTGTACTGTGTTATACTTTAAAGAGAAGTCTAACTCCACTGTTTCCTCAGAACCAACCGAAAAAATTAATTTTCCCGAGAAAATTTTACACATAAAAGTGATAGATATTTATATATGCAGATTAGTATATGAAGTTTAAAGAAAATCGTGTTAGCCAACTGAAAAAAACTGAAAAATAAAACAAGGAAACTTTAGGGAATTAGGATACCCCAAAACATGTACTTCCTGTGAAAACTCAATTTCAAAAATCTGGCATAATATTTCCTCTTAGTACGAGTAAGAGAAAGTAACAAAAAATATATCAAATGATACCTAAAAAAAACTTGATATTTTGCAAATTTGAAGAAAATGGTTGTAGCCGTGAAAATCTCGAGAAAATAAAAAACAAAAAACCATTTAAGATCAATATAAAGATCAATTGTTCTCTTATTTAAAAATATTTAAATATCTATTAGAATATTTAGCTTTTGGCTTGGAGTGTATATATAGTGTTTTTTATCCATAAGAGCATCGGGGTGCGAAGCATATAGAATAGAGTATTCCACCCCAATAGTGGTAGGTGTGTGTAAATGGTGTTTATTTTGGGATGAATGTATTTATTGGAATGAGTGAATTTATTTGTGTGATTCTATTCTCATATGATAGAGATGTGTGGCTGAATGCCAAAGGCACTTTGTGGGGGAGCTAAATGACCTTGGCAGTTGATGCGCAAAAAAAAAAAATAAGTTCCGCTGACGATTTGACCAATTTTAACATAGAAACATTCGAATTTTCTAATAGTTCCATATTCGCAATATTCGTTCTTACAGCAATAAGCGTAGGTAAAATTAACCATTACTTTAATTAAAGATGTGGTAAGTTAGAGATAGCTGCAGGTGATCATTTTCTTAAATAACTTAAGTATTTTAACTTAATGATGTAATATATTTAAAAAATAATTAAAACTTTCCCTTTATCGTCTTATGATATAGGTCTTTGTTTATTATTTGTGTGTACATACAACTAATATACACTTTACATCTGCTTCAGTTCGTGTAGAAATATAGTATTCTTCACGATTGTCCTTGAACCCTACCAATACTCATCACGTATACAGTGCATTAACCATTTAGTTGATATCTAATATGTGTGTGTGTGTGTGTGTGTGTGTATGGTATTATCCAGTGCATTCAACTTTCTATCATGATGGCCTTGGAAATGTGCTTCACATTGAAAAGAAAGAAGGTGTTTTCTTTTAGTTCCTTTACTAGGAGCATCTATGATTGATTGCTTATAAGATTTTGTGGGAATTATAATTTGAAATAAAATATTCAATACTAAAAACAATTTCATATAAAACTATCTCGCGTGTGTATTATAGTAAATTGCAGCTAAAAACAAAAGTAATTGAAGTGATTTAGCAACCGAAAGAAATAATAATGATCAATATTGAAGAAGGAAAAAGAACAGAAGGTACCCAAGATTATTGTTCTAATATTGATAGTTCTGATATTCCATTTGCATTCAGTACTATGCTTGGCCATTGGCTGAGTATCTAAAACTGTATTTGTAATAGATTACGAAAATAATAAACGGACAAGCATAGTTTAACAAATATTAAATAAGAACTAAAATTCTGCTAGAGTGGTAGGTGAGTTTTAATTAATTACAATAAATTCATGATCAATTCACTTTATATGACTCACTGGTGAAGTTCATGAATCATATGAAGGTTTAGTCGTTGCTAATATTCCAAGCCCAGCGATACTTAAAAATAGAATTTCCTCTAAATATTGAATTGTCCACAACTTAGTTGTGACACCTAAATGGGCTGTTAAGCTCCGCCCATTGCCAAAGCTTTTTAGTAGCTGTGACGTCATTTAACTCCGCCCACAGGTTTAGCAAGTTATCTAGTTATACTTCCGTTTATTTACTAAGAGGATGTTATTTTATGCAATGAAATAACTTTATACAATAATGTGTGTCCAAAAATTCAATGTTTGAAATAAACCAATCATTCAGGATGAAAATTGCAATATGAGAAGGACCTGAACCTAATTTCCGCACAACCCAAACAATCTCATAAGATGGATGGGTGTTTCTTCCTCCGTTTCACAAACGCTAACATAAATGATCTGGCATGAGTCTCATTACGTAAGGGATGTTCCTTAAACCATAACGCCTAGTAAGGGATCCAACCACATGCCAGAGGAGAGGTCTATGAAAGAAGCAACATCTCCACTATAGCCTTGTCTGGATCCCCAATCAGCATTGTAGTCTGCCAACAACACACTTAGCACATGGCTGGAAGCATTGACAGACGTGTGCTGCCCAAAGATACACCAACAGCAGGCTCGGGACCCTCAACGAAAGGGAGATGTTCGGCTAATTTGGCAAACCTATCAACCTCCTCATTCCTTTCCATCTACAAGTGGCACCCAGACTAGAAGTATATCCTTAAAGAAAGAAAGCTCTTCTAGTCTTCTAGAACCAATTTGGAAGTGAAGGCACATGAACTCAGCTCCTTCAATGTAGTTTGACAGTTCGAGCAGATCCAAACATATGTTGTTGTAGACTAATTCGGTTAATAATATCAATGTAGAGTATACATACTTCTAACTCTGTTAATTTCCTTTGTTGCAATTTGCCGCGTAAAGTTATTCCAGGAGGATTCTGAGCGAGTTGCAAAGGATGGCCGAACTCTAAACGGCCATTAATCAGCATAAAGTAGGTTTTCCCACTTGTATAATATAAGGGCCAGATAAACATTTAATAACAATACAATGTTTGAAGAAAATTTGTTACTTCGAAGTGGAATTATTGCTATCAAAATCCTGTGTGTGGTGTACTTCGGATTTTTCTAATTTTTAATTTCAGCCTATAAATATATTTTCTATGTGACTATTTTCAAGTTAAATAAATAATAATAATTCCAATCTCTCATTTATAAAAAAAAGAAGGAAAAATACAAAAAATATGAAAGTTATTAAACATTTTATATATTTTTAAATAATATATCAAACATAAAAAAAATATATACTTAATAAATTAACAAATAAATAATAAAATTATTTACATAATCAATTATTTTATAAAATTAATCTTCAATAAATAATAATTATTAGTGTAATATTCCAGATTTATAATAACCAGGACCACTTTGGAATTGTACATAAGAATATGGTTGATCGTTATGATAATATCCTGGAAATTTATAGTCATGTGTTAAGGCGGGTTTCACCGCAGCATATCCTGGAAATTTATAATCATAGCTAGTAAAACCATGTGTTAAGGTAGGTTTCACTGCAACAGATCCTGGATATTTAAGTTCATAGCCACCATATTCATGGGTTAATGCTGGTTTTCCAGAATGTGGAAATGTTTTAGCTGGAAAAATTTTGAAATTAGAATAGCATGCAGTTGCGACATTAAAATATTTTTAAAGTAATAGCATTTCAAACTTAGATATACTTACCGTAGACCACATTTTTCAAATAATTCAAATAAGATTTCATATTCTGAATTTTAGCTTGAGTTTGTGCTTTGTAAGCACTGATTGTATGCTTTACTTGGCCTATAGCTGCAACACTTTTCTCTTTTAAATTTTGCAACTTTTCTATTGGATTTAAACCGTTTATAGTAATCAATGTAATCAGAATTATCTAAAATGAATAAATAAATAAAAATAAGTTTTGATTCATAGTATTTTATCAATAGTTAAAAGGCAGTTGAAAATATTTAATAAACTTACAAGTAGTTTCAATGTAGCTGCCATTCTGATGGATGTTATTGGAATTGGAATCACTAAGAAGAATGTTGATATTTCACCTGTGCTGGAGACATTTTATACAGTTAAATAATGACATTGAACTGTTAATGTTTCGTGTTTATAAGTTAATTAGTTAAATAGATAGTTTGATATGGTAGTAATTGGGAAAATATTAATATGACGTGCAATATGATCATTGCACAAGTAATATCATTAACTATTTTTATCTAATTATTAAATAAAATATTTCGATTCTAAATGAGTTAAATTTTTTCTGGTTACTAGTTAGGTATTACAAGCTTCTCAGGGGACAGGTGGATTAACGGATGCGATTCTATAGATAAATTTATGAATGAAAGTTTTACCAACCTAGAATCAATAGTTGCTTGGGTGAATAGAGTAAAGATAGAATTTAAAATAAGGGCAATGCAGACTTACAAACTTTCTTGTCTTAGCCGAAATATAAAGAGCAAACTAGAAACCAAGAGAAAAGATTCTCACAAAGGCTCACATTTATCTTTCTTGTCAGTGTTTCTAGTCATTTCTTGTCAGTAACTCTTTCACAGCAGCCCACGGCTGACACAGTGTTATTTCGCGCTGTTATAAATAAATAAATATGATAGTAAGATAGTATGGTTAATTAGTAAAGTAAATCTCCTTCGTAAAAACGTAGTTTAAGTTACACCCCCCACGTGTTGGATGTTTCCACCTTTAAAGACCGAAACATGGTTTTTCCCCACTCAGGTACCATCACCCCTCTTAACCTAGTTAGGTCCTAACAAAAACATTTAAAGACCAGTGTATCAACTAAATTTGCTCTGTGCAACTCTATGTTATCACACTGTTTGACAAGAAACATCCTGATAATGGGCGAACGCCCGAAACTTGTCGATGACCACAAAAAAAAAGGAGGCTATCACTGAAAATATCTCTGATGAAATACGGCTGACCTTTAAAAAAAAAATTTTATTAACCGAATCCTGAAACTGTTCGGAGAGGTGCAAATTTTAGGCCTCTATAATGGAGCAGTTCAGGCGGTCACGTTTATTATGAAGTGGGCATATAATGGTATTTTTTCAGCACCGGGAATAACATCTTTTGTCCAAATTAGAATGAACAGGCCTTGCAATACCTGGCCACGTCATCACCACCTAACTTAAGCAATTCTGCGGATAGCCATCTATACCATCTATATTCTATTATTCTTAAGACGTTGTAGGGCATTTGTCATCTCTTTTCTATCGGGTGGCTCCACTCATCCATGGGTGGCACTTCTCCGGAGATACTTGCAGCTTAAATCTGTTCTCCAGTTGACTGCTCTTGGAGGTGCTCTTCAGTTAAAAAGCTATCAAAATGCTTAGTCCTACTTTTTCAAAAATCTTTCTTTCTCTTCTCTATAGAGCATATTTTAATTAATATTATTCCGTACATTGTAACGTTCCTTATTAATGTGGAACTACAATTTCTAGAATCAATCTTCAGCTTCATAGATAATATTGAAATGGCTACCAAGCCCCCCCACCCCCCCACCACCAAAAAAAAGATGTCTTAGAACTTTTTATTTCAATCTCTAGAAATTCAAAAAAGAAAAACTGCAGTAATTTCAACTTTCCTTCACATTAGTGGTTATCAAGAGAGCGGTAATACAAATTTGGTCAAAATCACCATTACCAGAATTACCATTTTTACAAAAGGGATTTATCTAGTTTTTCCAGCAATTACTTCGACGTTTTGCCGAAATTAAAAAAAAAAAAAAAGTGGGATTAAAAAAAATTATTTTCACCGGAAGTGTGACTTAACTGAAAGGTTATTTTTTCCGGTTTTGGGGGATTTTCTTGATAAACATAACAACAGATTTTTTTTGTTCGTGTTTAGTATTTGAATTACATTTATATAGAATCTATCGGTTTTGCTTAATTTTTTTTTTTCTGAGAAGTTGATTTATGGAAATTCGGGATGAGCTGGAAACTCACGCTTTGCTCAAAAATGTTGTAATTTAAGTCCTCTCTCCCCTCCCCTCCAAATTAATCGATTATTAACTATATGTGTTACGGATAGTTAAAGTCTAGTGAGTGTTTTATTGCAGATTTTTTATTCTACAATATTGTAATTCGATAATATATTACTTTATCGATAACTGCTGCAAAGATTGGCTATCTGCCAAACATCTCTAAAACATGATCGGAATACAGACATCAGTCCCAGACTGTCTGTCACATATTGTCGCATATTACAATAGTTCAAACCATTTACTGTCCTTGACATACCATTTGTGGACAAATATATAAAAAAATTGAGGAAAAATATCACTGAACATTATTTTAAGCACAATAATTCACACTATCGCGGAATTACCATCGCATACTAATTATGACAGACAACCTTTGTAGAAGTTGAGAAAGGCTATTTCTTAAAAATGACACGATACGGTGTCGAAATGTCGAGATTAAAAAAAAATAAATCAATTATTTAAAGAATATTTATTTAGTTGATGGTTACGATACCTCAATCAATCTCAGTATAACAAGATTATTCCTGCCAAAGTTTCGATAATTTTGTTATCTTTTTCAGGGCAAATTGAATGTGTTGTGTGTAAAGTGAACAGAAAATTATATGTGTAGAAGTCTTGTTAAAAATGTGACTTATTAATTTAGAATACAATTTTGCCTTGAAAAAGTTAATAAAATTATCGAAATGTTGGCAGAAATTTATCTTGTTTTTACTTCTGCCGAATCTCACGAATAGGGCTATTAATAGGAATCTGATTAATAGTACTAATTTGATAGAATAGAACATGTAATAAATTACCCTTATATTTTTTAGATTTAAACTAAATCCTGAAAGATCAAAACTTCCTGTGAATCATACACCAAAATATAAAAAGATAAGCTAATAAAGCTATTAGGTTCATGCCCTAATTATAGAAGTTCTTTTTAATTCTAAGTAAAGAACAATCTTATTCACAACAACAATAACTCTAGGATACAAGTATTATTCTTAATATACTCCAAAAGGCCAACAAGACCACGCATTAAGTAGATATAATGTCCACTTTGTTATAGTCAATTCTAGATGTTTTCAGATTTTCTGGAACAAGAGCTAACTTAACACATTCATATAAAACCATAGCTTAGATTTCATTCAGTGGTTTGTGGGGTTACAAACTGAACGATCTATTCTGCCCCCACCAATGGGGCAGCCTTTCCAGTGCACCACCAATCTCCGGGCATCGTCGCCCGTCATCGTAAGCTGCAGATACTTCTGGGAAAAGAAATTATCATAGCAGCACTGACCTTAATTTACATTATTGTTACAAAGTGTTTATGGGGCTTTAAATATTTAAAAAAAAAATCTCTAACGTTGTTTTTAGTAAATTAGCCAGATAATAAATAAGGAAGATTGCTTTGTTTCTCTTCTGACAGACTGCTTATACATTCCACAAATATTTGATGAACTGTTACTCACAGGAGTCAGAATTATGCATGTATTTATGGAAACATTAATATGAGCGTCCGAAGCGCTTAAAATGTTATCCTAACCAAAATTGACTATACTTAAACCTAAATCAACCAATAACCTAGCCCTAACCAATTTGACAAAACTAGTAGTTGTGGTGGTTGGTTCCGCAGAGCTGGAAAGCATCAGAGACATTTTCTGTGGTAGCCTGCTTCATTTTGTGGTCATCGACCGGTTTCGGGCTTCGCCCATCTTCAGGATGCGTTTTTCAGACAGTGTGACAACACAACAATTTGCTTGCACAGAGCAAATTCAGTTTACACTGTCTGATAAAGTAGCAGTAATTCGATCATAACTGAGGCAGAAATTTGTGGTATTCGAATTAATTTGTGCTGAGGCGAAGTAATTAGGCGATTTGGAAGCTCTATTTGTTTAACATTTCCCAGCCCTACGGTTGGTAAATTCAAGCTAACTAGTAAGCATTTATCTTGCAAGGACTAAGAGTGCTTGTTACATGCTTAGTAAATGGAGTAAGTGATATAAGAAAGTGAACTTATTAATATGGAACTCAGTTGCAGTCGCGTAAAACTCAGATGAGAGAGAGTTCGTCAAAAATTTACATCATGTGCTGAAAAAAATAACAATATTCCTTACTTGTGATAGAATCTTAACAATGCTACTTATTTGTGATTGAAAGTAAATTCATTGGTTGTACATTGTATGTTGTGCTTGTTTTAAATTTTCAGTTTTTCATTTTGCAGCCGTTAAAATTTCCTCTTTTAATTTAAAAGTTATATTGAGCATGTTGAATATACCTACACTATTGAATTAGGAAAGGACTTATTCATTATTAATAAACAAATAAAAATTTGTCAAAAAACGAAAACAAATTAATCAAAGCAGCCAGGCCTATTCTCTATCAAGGCTCATTGCTACATTGGATTTCAAAGTGTAACGACCCTGAAGAGGCTAATTGCAATAATGGCGAAACGTCGGTTTCTAGCAAACCACTGAGGCAGTCTCAACCCGGAAACTTAAATGTTTTTCAAATTAATCAAATATCTAAAACTGTTTTACTAGGATAATAGGGTACAAGGGTTTAAATTAATTGTTTTTATTACGTTGGAAGAATCCTTCGATGTGTCGAGAAAAGTCTAAATTAATTAAAAAGATAATAAAATTTTATTATTTTTGTATAAAATACATAAAAAACATTACAAAAAAAAAATACAAATCAATAAATTAATCAATAATTACAATTATTTACACACAATCCATCATATTATATAAACAAGTAATCTTCAATAAATACAAATTATTAGTGTATTATTCCAGATTTATAGTAACCAGGACCGCTTTGGAATTGTACATAAGAATATGGTTGATCATGATAATAGTATCCTGGAAATTTATAGTCATATCCTGGGTAAGTTTGACTTAAAACGGGTTTCACTGCAGCAGTATATACTGGAATTTTGTAATCATAGCCACCATATTCATGTGTTAATGCTGGTTTTCCAGAGTATGGAAATGTTTTAGCTGGAAAAATTTTTAATATGAAGTTGCATTAAAATAAGTTTATGGAAATAGAATTTTAGCCAGAATAAATGTATGCTTACCGTACACCACATTTTTTAGGTAATTCAAATAAGATTTCATATTTTGAATTTTAGCTTGAGTTTGTGCTTTATAAGCACTGATTGTATGCTTCACTTGGCCAATAGCTGCCACACTTTTCTCTTTTAAATTTTGCAACTTTTCTATTGGATTTAAGCCGTTGACAGTAACCAATACAGCCAAGAAAATCTAAAAAAAAAAAATTAAATTAGTATGTTTATAATTACAAGTTTTTTAAAATTTTTATTAAAATCATTTAAAGAGAATAAACTTACAAATAGTTTTAATGAAGCTGCCATTGCGAAGAAATGGATGTTAATAGAGTTGATTTCACTCAGACGTCTGTTCATAATTCACCTGAGTTGAAAACATTATATACAGGTAATTAATGACATTGAACTATTTAATATCTCGTGACTATTAGTTAATATTAATTAGATAAATTTGAAATGGAAGTTACTAATAGTAAAAATGTCTAATGTGTAAAATGTGAATTGCACAGAGATAAATTTTATTTAAGATTGCATGTCTGATACGATTAGATTGTAATGTTTGTCTCTTAGCATGCTGGATGTTCAGCTTGAGCAAATTTCTATTCTTTAGTGACCGCTATCTAAAATTTTCTAGCTGTTTACAATTTTTTTTAATCCCAGTAAGAGAAAGTCACGAGAGTGAGGAAGATTTTCGAAATTGACTATTTACCGGATTTGTGAACGAAATACCAAGTTTTTGGGGGCCACTGATTGCGAAAAACATGTTTTTGAGTGAAAAAAAATGAGTGGTCTGCCTTGAGTATGGTGTTAGTGTCTGTGTGTGTCAATTAACAGAATATTTCAAAAACGAAAAGTACTGGAAGCTCAACTTGGCACTCCGTTTCGGTACAACCACTTTATCAGAAACTAAGATTTCGAGCAAAATCCATGAACCGGAAATGCAACTTTTCTCAGTGTTTTTTTCCAGTTTATCGTAGTTTTTTCGAAAACGGCTCCATCGATATTTTTCTTTAAACTTCGTATACTGCCTCTACAGATAAATACCTATCACATTTACTTGAAACATTTTCAAGGGGAAATTGATTTTTGGGGGGATTCTGAAGGAAAAGTAGCGTTCTGCTTTCCTTTAAAATACCTCTTTAGCATAATATATGGTTTTACCACTTACGTAATATTAATAACGAAGTTATTTGTATTTGGAATTACAAATTTGAAGGAAAAAGGGTTAACCACAAGTGCAATTTTACCGAGTAGGTTTTTTTGAATTTTGTTTTTTATGTTGCTGCGAGAAACTAGATTTTGTTCTTTTGATGCGTAGATTTCTATCTTTAGCAATACTTTTTCAATCTCTTTCAATGCTTTGTAGACAGCGCCACAAACATAAAATTAATATAACGTATAGCTAAAAACTCTTGGTCTAAGAAAAGTTTTTTAACTAAATATTATGAATTCCTTGGAGAAATTTTTGTGGGTGTTTAACACCAATTTTATTTTGTTCCATTAGAATAAACGGCCAAATACAAAATACCAGATCTTGCGTTTCTGCCAAATTCTCTTTTGCTTTTTATTCAACAATAGAATGAAAGTTCTAAGTTTTTTCTTTATAGCTCACATCAATCTTATAAAGTAGTAAATATTATGTTATAAATAACTTGTTTTTTGCATTTCTTTTTATAAAACATTGTTATTACACAATTTGATAGTTTATAAAATATTAGGATGGGAAAATTAGTAACAAAATTCTAAACTAGATCTTTCATAGAAATAATTAGCTATAAATAATTAGCCAATCACAGTATAGAAGTGAAAATGTGAAATGTGGGTGTATGTTAGACCAATCAGAAGTTAGAATTATCATGTAGACCACGCCCTTATTTGACAACTTCACTTTTACACTTGATTGACTAATTATTTATAGCTAATTATTTCTTTGAAAAACTAGTTGGGAATGCTTTTATTAATTTTCCCTTCTTAGGTATTTTATAAATTATCAAATTGTGCAATTATAAAAAAAAAATGCAAATAATCAAGTTATTTCTCACATATTTCCTGTTTTATATAATTAATGTGAGCTACAAAGGAAAAATTCAGCATTTTATATCCCAACTTCTAGACCGCTCCTGTTCAGGAGAACTAATAGGCTTCTTTTTTTACATCTTCTTTACATGGCCGACTTGAAGTTGTATGTCAATCGCAAGACCGGCTAGAAGCGTTAGTAGATTTCATAAGCACCACTCCAGTTCTGCGCTCGAGAGGGTTATACTCCCGAGATTGGAAGGAAGTAGCGGCATAATTGATATAGTCGCAATGCATGGTGCACAAATACAAAGGATGAGGGATTATTTCCTTGCTCCAAAAAGATCAGCTCTCATCCAAGCAGTAGACTCTGCCGACACAGGACTCATACCTCTAGATCTAACCAGGACAGATTGGGCAGATGTCCGATCAGAGCTAGGAGCGCTAAGAGAACTAAGCTCTGCACTGCCAGTAACCCGCCGCCCTCGACAATGACGCAATAGACAAAGAGGAATCTGTGACTTGGCTCCGGCATGGGCACCTTTTTCCGGAAACGGAGGACACCATAATCGCAATTGATTACCAGACATAGCAACAAGATATACAAGTGTCTTGTGGGGGGGGGGCCCTGGAATTAGGACAGCAGATGTAAACTCTGCAACGCCCCGGAAACAGTGCCTCATATATTCTGTCTGAATGCTCAGTACTAGCACAAAAGGATGCAGCGCAATAGAACATGCAGAATTAGCTGGGATTGGCTACGGAAATGGTGCCCTACTATAAATGTCCTGTCCTCCAGGGCAGTCCTCACAGATTATGCTCACAGACCATACAGTTGCCGCTAGTAATGTGGTTCGATAAGCACACAGGACAAGTATTTGTAATAGATAGTACTGTCCCAGATACTACCAATCTTGCAACACACAAAATGAAAAGCTGGCAAAATATAGACCTCTAGCCGCCGAGATATCGTCCATATGGAGAGGTGTCATGGCGGTCGAGATCGTACCACTAGTGATCTCCAGTGTGGGATTAATACTAAAGTCTTTGAGTGCAGGATCAAAATAAAAAAAAAAATTAAAGTAATGCCTATTTTTTCAGGCGGGCTTAACGTCCAACTACCAAATTAGGTGTCACAGACGGGGGCGGAAGCACTTACTTTACTATTAGCATTTTTAAACGAATATAAAATTTAGCAGTTATACGCGGCACTCGAACTGAGGACCTCCCACTTACAAGTCCACGCTCCTAGCCACTACACCAACACCCGCCCCAAGTGCAGGATTAAACAAACTCAAAATACGAAAAGAGCTTGTCACAGAAATGCAATAAGCCGTTATCCTGCACTCATGTACGTAGATCATTCGCGAGACCATGCTCGACGATCCCAAGCAGTAGGGCCTGGCTAGTTAAGCACTGGCCACCTTTACTCTCTTTCTTTTTTGTTTTTTTTTATTTTTCTTTGTTCTTTTCCTTTTACCTGCAATTAAATCAAAGCCTCCCTTGCCCCTTACCTTGGTCCCTTACCCACCGGCCCTGTGGCTGAGGAAACACAAAATAGTAATAATAATAATAGGCACATCGGGTTCAGTATGCATCTTTGGCATAAACAGAAAATCAAATAGTGAGTAGTATATCAACACCTACAATGAAAAATATCTGTTACAACATTCTAAACGTCAGTTTCAGGGAGTTTCTTCTTCTATAGGGAGACACTTCTTAAGGGAACTTGATGTCCCAGTCTAAGAAATGAACAACACTCACTGAGAAATCGAAAATTCTCAGAATACTCTTACAGCCTGCAGAGATAGTTGGCATTTACAGCTATTTTGGTTTAGCAAACTTACAGGCAAATTTTAGTTCACCACCACCGTGCACACACACACGGGTACATTTTGTGTACAGTCAACAGTGACATCTAAGAGAACCATAATATATCTTACAGGTTTTGCATACTGTAGAATGCAAGCATTCTACATATGCAAAACCATTGATTGGTTTCAAGCCGAAAACCTAATGTTATGCCTAGCAAGGTTCCGGAGACCTGATAGGATCCTGTTGCTATTTGTATTGGTATTGTGAAAGTACTAATGCAAGAGTACTTTAGCTATATAGCCGCGGTTTAGTAATAGAAAGTAACTTACAAAAATAAAATGCACAAAGCAAAGAAAATCAACTGTAAGACGGAAACAGAAAATTGATGATACTATTACAATTCTAGGGTCATCATTTCTTATTTATCATTGATTTGACTTTTTATTTTATTTTCTTTATTTCCTTTTTTTATTTGATTTTATTTTTTTAGCAAATATTTCCTGATGATACAATCAAGCTTACAAGTCAGCGTTTTTTTAGAACCAACAATGCATTGCGTCAACAAATACTGTTAAAGCCAAGCGGCTTTAATAGTAAAATAATCTAAGCAGATTATTTACGAATATTATGTCTAATGATTATAAAGCAATATTTTTATAGCGTCAAAAAACTATGAATTAATAGCAGTTGACTGAAAAAATCAAATAGCAATTGTTTTTCCTATGAACAATAAACAAAGTTAATACTAGATATCATACATATGATAATATAAGTCTTAATTTTGGAGAAAGACCATTTTAAAATGTAAAAAATGTTGAAATTAGTATGGAGTTGACCCATGTATGTAATCGCATTTTTACTTTCTTTTACAACTTGTTAAAGAAAGTATTGTCAGATTTTCGAAATTGAATTTTCACCGGAAGTACAGTTTTGAGGTCCTCTGAATACGAAAAAAATATTTATAACGGTCTAACTACTAGAAATGTTTATAATGGTCTGTTTTTTTTTTTTTTCAAGTTTTCCCCTTGAAAATAACCATTCCTAGGGGATTTCATTTTCCACATGCGTGTGTGTGTGTGTGTGTGTGTGTATGTGCGTGTGTTTTAACAGATAATCTCCAAAACGAAAAGACCCAGGTACCTAAACTTAGTATTCTGTTTAGGTACTACCACCGCATCAGACACGAAGATTTCGGGCGAAATCCATCAACCAAACATGTGACTTTACTAAATGTTTTTTTTCCCAGTTAATCGTGACTTTCTAAAAAACGGCTGCAACTCGTGCACCAAAGACGAGAGTACTAAAGACTAGATCAATACGCTGGTTTCAATGAAAAATATTATTTCACTTGAATACATAAATGAGACTTTGAATTTTGGGATGCCCCCAAAGTTAGTAGAAAGGTTAAAAATATCGTTAAGCGATGGCTGAATAACAGAGGATTAATTAAGTAGTCAAAAATATATTTTGTTATAAATGTAAAAATTTAATTAAATAAAAAAATAACATATCGAAATATTATAAATAAAATATAAATTATAAATAAAAAAATAATAATATTAATAAATAATAAATAAATAAATATGAAAATTATCAACTTATAATGAATGCTGTATACAGAAATAAATTGAAAAATATCAGTACAATATATCATCATATTTAAAGTATAACTCAGAAATAATTATTAATGTATAATTCCAGATTTATAGTAAACAGGACCATTTTGGAATTGGACATAGGAATATGGTTGATCATGGTAATGCGCTGGTAATTTATAGTCATGGGTTAAGACGGGTTTCACTGCAGCGTGTCCTGGAAATTTATAGTCATGGGTTAAGACGGGTTTCACTGCAGCATATCCTGGAAATTTGTTATCATAACCGCTGTAGCCATAGGTTAATGCTGCTTTTTCTGAATATGGAAGTGGTTTACCTGGAAAATTTTCAAATAGCGTTTGTATTACTAACAAATATTAAGCACAAGTTAAAAGTAAAATATCGTTGGAAGCATGAACGCGATATCCTTTTTATGATCACCATAAATCTCAGTCAGTCTCCGTAAACAAGAAATACGATTTTACTGAGTGTTTCTTGTCCCAGTTTTTATGGTTTTATTGTAACACATCTCTATTTTTCTTTAAAGTTAGCATATATACATACAGGGATGCTAACCCACTTATGAGAAGTATGTACGAAAAAGCACTGAGGCGTGCGTTTGGTTTCCTCACGTGGCACTGCACATTCTGAGGGCAAATGAACGCTATTACGTCTGATGCGATTCTTTGGAAAAAATGCAAGCGACTTCAGTACACGTTCTTTTGTTCCATTATTTAGCAATGTAAGAAGCTTCAAAAGCCCGTTTTCATAGAGATGTTGGAGAAACCCTCCTTACAACTGTTCCAGTTCATGAAATTTCGGAAAGAAATAGCCTCTCGAATGATTTCTTTACAAGCTGGGAGATGATCCTCACCACAACAGATCTCTGAAAGACGCATTATATAACACCATAAAAACATAAAACCTATCCAGGATTGTTTATTTTTGGCGGGTTTCTGGGAGATATGCTATGTTAAGTTTTCCTCTAAACTGCCACTTTATTATAATTTCTGATTATATAATCAAAAAGATCGATTAATTGCATTGCTAGAATTCCTAGTTTGAAGAAAATTGGTTAACCGGAATTGCACTTTATAGAAAAATGTTTGTATTTCTTGGGAATTTTCTCGAAAACGGTTTCAATTCATTTTCTTTAAACTTAGAAAGCTAAGTGCTCACATATATATTAACCAATCACATTTAAATGAAGTATTTTCAAGGAGGCGCTGTAATATAATCTCGTTTAGATATAATAATAATATTAAGGCTGCTAAATGTTTAGTTACAATATTACAAACGTGAAGAACTTTTTTTTTTAGTTACAATTGTATTAACCTGCAGTAAGATATAGTCGTGTGAATGTTTCACGCAACATTTTTTTAATAAATAGAAATAGTTATAATTTAAAAAAGGAAAAATCAACTTACCCATAATAGCAAGTTTTATATTATTCAGATAAGATTTCATTTTCTGAATTTTAGCTTTAGTGTTCTCTTTATAAACGTTAATTTTATACTTCATTTGGCCAATAGCTTCAGAACTTTTCTCTTTTAAATTTTGTAATTTTTCAACTGGATCAAAACAGTTGACAGTAACCAATGCAATTAGAATTATCTGTGGGGAAAAGAAAATGATGTTTTACAAATATTTTTTATTGAAGACAATATATTAGACGTGTTTTAAACTTACAAATAGTTTCAATGTAGCTGCCATTGTGATGGATGTTAGTGGAGTTGAAATCACTAAGAAGAATGTTAATATTTCACCTGCGCTGGAGACATTTTATACAGGTAAATAATGGCATTGAACTTTCTGATCTCTCGTGTTTATTTTATAGATTATAAACAGATAATTAATTTATTACAAAATATTTATAATATTTATTTTGAGATCGCATGTATAGATGTGATCGGTTTGTTAGAGTTGTCTTATTGACGCACTTAAACGCCTCTTAGCTCTTAAATTAATAATTTAAATTAGGTTTAATTTAGTTAAATTTAAATTATAGGTCAGTCATAGTTGAGTTTGGATATATTCCTATTAAACCAACTTCATTTTTTTTTTTATGAGAGGCCAGACCAGTTGGCTAGGGAGGGATCATCTCAACCATTTTGCGGTCCTGAACCAGCCCTGGCTGTCACAAAGACGTTTCGTGACAAACAGATTAGACTTTGGGAGACGAAAGTTTTGGAGAAACGCTGGGGGACACGCAGGGGTGCCTCCAAGCCAAAAGATTTATAAAGACAAGTGGGCAGGGAACTTCGGAGTATCTCCTGTCCCTTAGTAGGACGGGTCTGAGGACCCTGATAGGGATAGTGACTGGACACACTTGGGTGTCCAGCCCCTTGTTTAATATAGGGAGGACGTCTAGTCCCATTTGTCAGAACTGTGACGACGGAGTCAGGGAAACGGTTTACCACTACCTTTGTCAGTGTCCCCGTTTCGCTGGAACTAGGTTTCGTGTTTTTGTGAGGGCATCACTCTCGCAGGATTGTCTGCGCGAGCTGGAGTTTCGGGATATCTTGGGATACTGTAGATTAATCGGTAAGCTACCGGGGGAGATTCATTAAGGGGATAGGGGGGTCTCGGGGGGATAAAGGCCACATAGGCTTAAGTCCCGCGCCATTAGGCACCCGAATTACAATAATAATAACTTCATTTTTTGTAGAATTTATTTGTTAATTAGTCCGGTGACCTAGCGCAAAGTGGTCTCTAACTACCTCTTCAAGGATGATTGACATTTCTCAGCCCTTAAAATACGAACAACTCTTTGATTGATTCTTTTATTGATGCAGCAATCTGTTCCATCTAACAAAATCTTTTTAGCCTACTGCATTTGGTGGTATAGCCTCTTCTTCTATAAATCCAGTTCTATGAAGTGACATATTATTATATTACTGAGATGGATAATCCCCTGTGAAAACAAAAAAAAAAGTTTGTAAAACCCTCACATGATTTTCTCTTTATATATTAGAATATAATTAATGGTATCCTCAGCTATCAAGTCATCTATCAGTGACTGCTATTAACATAGAAAAATTGAAACATGTGAGACTCATTGAAACAATGAGAGTAAAAATAAAAAGAAAGCGATTCTTGAAAAATTAAAAAAAAAACTGTCTATTGTGTAAGAAGTTAGGACAGATAATCTGTTGGGTTTATCCTTTTTGCTACGTGGATATGTAATCATAAAAAACAGTAAATATCTTACTGTCTTCGTTTTAAAAGAATAATAAAGAATAAGTGTGTCCGAAATATGAAAAGAAAAGTTCATTATTTCTACTAAGTGTCATTTCTACAAATTAGTAAACCCAACACTGACGGATAAAACCTGGTTTAGAGATGGAATAATTTAAAAAAATGAAAATGCCGTGTTATATGTAGACTAAGGACTAATCACGGCCTTTGTGTCTGCAGTATCTGCATAAAATATAAGGAATAGAGGAGTCTCCAGTGTGCAGGGCTTGTGATGAATATGGGACATTGATGATGACCTGCAATCGGTGTGAGGAAAATGGAAAGGAAATGATTAAAATGCTGATCCCTTACATGGTCATGCCTTTCAACTATCTCCTACCAACAGAATCGTTGAATTTTTATCGCAATACACCATAAGTTATAGGTAGAAAGTATCAATAGAGGTTAATGATAAACAAATGAATTAATTTTGATAACGAAATGTCTGTGGCTTGATGCTGGAGCCCCCACAAAATAATTTTTCAGTTTTGAATTCGATGATGGTTTTTAAATGGAATCATAAGTTCAAGTAATCTGTGACATCTATATATTGTACATACAAACACACAGACGTATAGAAAACAAGGATCTTAAAATATTGTGATGGATGCAAGAAAGTGTATCTATTTTATTTAAAGAAAATTGCAATATGAAGAAAATGCAAGCCGTTGGCAAAAAAGGGTACACGCAGGTAGAAGAGTACAGTTACAGGAAGAGTTCATGAACCTTGTTAGCATTTCTACCCCTTCTTCTCACAGGGGAAGATTTGATCGAACAATTAGAAGACATTCCTTCAACACAGTCTGAAACAGACATTCAAGCAGAAAACTTGTTTTTCGCTCTCTTAGAATCAGTGCCAAATATAAGTTAAAACATAAGAGTTTATTCCAACTAAAATCAGTAAATTAATAAGTATATTGTTGTGCTTTTGAATAGCATTTAAATATCTTTAAAGAATATAAATAATTTAATCTACCAGTGTTTTCTTAATTATTCTTATTACTTCTCTCTCTTAAAACTTACAAACACAAGCCCTTTTACAAAACCGCTCACGCCACAAGCTACCCCTACACTACAACACATCACACCAAATACATTTCATTTGTGCCAACTGTTTGGAATATTTTCAACCAGAATCCACAAATTAACAAGTATGTACAATTTTCAATTTACTGATTAAACGAATTACCCATCAGATAATTTTATTGCTTTTTCGATTATTATCTCAGCGGAAATATCTTAAATATTTCTCATAATTGAATTTTCTATGTAATTTCATTTTTAAAATTTTGTATTTGTACCACTGTTCCACAATCCCTTGTGAAGTTTGAATTTATGAGTGTTCTTAAAAGATCGCAAATTGTAAAGATATTACGCTATAATAATCTTTCTGTTGGCTGCAATTTAATCCAATTACGCAGAAGCCTTGAAAAATATAACCTTTCCCAAAGTAGTAATTCTCTTGTTTCAAAAATGTATAAGATAATGGACAAGTTATGGGCATCGACGCTGCTGTAGAATATTTACTTGCTCAGCAGCAATTAGCCAATCCTCCAGCCAACCCTAATAATCAACCTGCGAGCCCCTTGAGAAATTTACAATTAATAAATAGTTTACCCACATTCGATGGTGAAAATTCAGCCAGTGTGTCCGATTTCCTAGACCAAATTAGCCATTGCGCTAGCCTTTCTGGCTGGGACGACGCTGCGAAATTAGAAATACTAGCACTTAGGGTCTCAGGGTCTGCAAAAATATTTTAAGATACGCAGAAAGCCGAATTACAACGCCAGGGTATAATTATAACGTATCCTCTAATGTTGTAAATTGGATTTTGAGGTTCGGTCATACAAAGAACTCTTTTTAAATTTCTACCGACGTTTCGGAAAATTTATTGTCTTCTTCAGGGTAAAAATTTTGCAGTTACAATTCCAGTAGTAATTAATCTAGTTTAACCTGTGACATACCATCACCAAGTGTTGATGTGATTATAGGCATGGCTCTCATACCTACTTTCACCAATTCTGACAATTTGTTAGTAAATTGAAGAATTGGTAAAAAATGTATTCGTGCCCTTGTAGACACTGGAGCTAGTCACAGCCTAGTGGATTCCAGTTTTTGTTGAAATAAGAACCTTCAGCATTCCAACATTATTTTAAAATCCCTGACTAACCAGGTAATACCTAATTCACGTCCCTTCATTTGCATGCGGACAATGTAAAAAATTCCAATTTTTCTGGCGAATTCATAGTTTCGCAATTAAATGGCAATTTCCAATTAATAATTGGTAGAGATGTCCTTACATTAAATAGGGCAATTATTAATTTGCGCACACGTACACTGACACTCAATAAATTCAACATTCCATTTTCCAATAGTGCTCAAACGCATCAAATCAATTCGATTCAACAGCTACCTTTACCAAAAACTCTGCAGCTACGCCACAAAATTTAGTGCCACCTCGCGCACACATAATACAAACACATACTTCTATATACGAAAATTCCTCTCGACACACAAATTCTTCTTAAACAATACAATTCCTTACCTACGGGTCTCTACATGCCCAATTCTATCGTACACATTGCTAACAACCACATATAAACACTACCTCACACAAAATTACTATTCAAAAACATTTTCCAATCGCACGTATCGAATACGATTTTGAAACTTACAGACTCACACCATAAACGCAGTACAATCTGCCACTCAAACTAACACAAACGAAATCGCTCTATTTCAACAAGAAATTCTCAGCAAATTTACGCATCTCTCTTCTCAACAACAACAGCAAGTTCTACATGCACTCACTCCTTTTTATGACGCCTTCACACACGAAAACAATTTCCAAACAAAATTTTCTGGAGTCACTCAACACATTGACACAAAAAATCATGCCCTTGTGTCCAGCCGCCCCTATAAGATAGCCCACTCCGAGGCTCCCATCCTCAAGACCTTCATACAAGACAATCTTGATAGGGGTATAATAGAAGAAAGTAAATCCAACTGGGCTCACCCCGTCATACTCATTAAGAAAAAACACGCTGACCTTACAAAAGTTAATGTTACGGACATTACACAGCTCCGAAAACAATACAGGTATGTGGTTGATCTTCGCAAACTAAATGCCATCACCACTTCCGAAATTTACCCGCTCCCGGATATACAGCATATCCACACTGAATGCCATACTTTTCTATACCACCTTAGACATCAGCGGTGCCTTCCACAGCATCCTCCTTGACGAAGCATCTAAAGAAAAGACTTTCTTCGTCACTAATTTCGGAACCTATCAATTCAAGGTTCTTCCCTTCGGTTTAAAGAACGGTTCAAGCGCTTACCAGCGTCTAATGGACATAATTATGTCCGGATATACTGGTGACATCTGCCACACCTTCATAGACGATATACTCGACTTCCAAGGGAAAAATTTCGACGACCACCTTCATGCATTATTAAAAGTAATGAAGCGTCTCCAGACTGGTAACTTGTGTATAGACTTGGGTAAATGTCAATTTTTTAAAGACTGCTGTAAGTATCTGGGCTGTGTAATTAGTTCTAACGGAATACGGCCCGACGAAGAAAAATTAAAATCGGTTAAGGACTACCCAGTACCTCGTAAATTAAAAGATGTCAGAGCATTTTTGGGTTTCATAGGTTTCTATAGGAAATTTATCCCCAAATTTTCTGAGCTTGCCAAGCCACTCACAGACCATACAAAGAAAGGTGTAAATTTTCAGTGGGCATAAGACGTCAAGACGCTTTTCAAGCTCTCAAATCCACCTGTCGTAGCCTATCCAATTACGAGCATGAATTCATCCTTACTACGGATGCAAATAATACAGGCATTTCTGCAATTTTAAACCAAAATATTAATGGCGATGAAAGGACCATAGCGTTTGCTTCACGTGTGCTTAATGAAGCAGAATCCAAATACTGTACTACCGAACGTGAATTGTTAGCCATCGTCTTTTGGTGTAAGACCTATAGATATGGCTACAGATTTAAGGTAGTTACAGACCACGCAGCCCTCCAATGGCTCAAAAACATCAAAGATAGCCACAATAAGCTCTTCCGTTGGAGCATGAAACTGGCAGAATTTGATTTTTATATAGAGCATCGTTCCGGCAAGAATATTGCACATGCGGACGCACTTAGTCGATACATAGGCTGCATTCAAGCCGAAACCGACGAATACTATCCAACGATAGACCTCCTGGAAGTCCTAGAACTTCAAAGTAATGACGCTGAATGTCAGAAGTTACTTCAAACACCCCACTATTCCTTAGACCAACAGGGTTTAATAGTGCATACTGTTGACAATTCCACGCTAGTGCCTATGCGTGACACCATCATGAGATTATTTCATGACAATCCTCTCTCGGGACACTATGGTATTCATAAGACATATGACAGAATAAAAATGTTCTTTACTTGGCCAAATATTTCTGCTGATGTGCAAAACTATGTACAAACATGTCATAGTTGCGCTACTAGTAAGTCGCATATTCCTTACAAACTTCCCTTGGGTGATTTTCAAGAGCCGACGAACGTATTTCAGGCATTATCTATAGATGTAGTAGATCCCATGGAAGTTTCCACTAATCCAGACACAGATGAGGAATACAAATACATCCTTACCATTATCTGCCAGTATTCTCGCTTTCTCGAGATGTTTCCCATGACAAATCAAAGATAGGGGAATATTTCCCTGAGAATATTGCGCGGATACTTGTAATTGATATTTTTAGCCGTTATGGTACCCTCAAGTACCTGCTATCAGAATTAGGTACCAATTTCACTTCTACCATGATACTTCAGATCTGCACCCTATTGAAAATCCGAAAAGTTAACACTACTCCCTACCCTGCTTCCAATGGCAAATTGGAACGTATCCATAAAACGATAGCTCGTAGTATCTCCCACTACTCACAAAACCAGTGGCACAGATATCTACCACTTATAAAAGCTGCACACAATTTTAGTCCAAATACCTCGGACATTGTACAATAAAATTAAACAGGTATGCGCTTCAGCGAAGGAAAATAATGAAAAGGCAAAAGTTTCTAGAGCCAAATATTATAATCGGAATGTATGTAAACATCAATTTCAGGTTAACGACAATGTTTACCTCAAAATTTTCAAACCTCAGGGCAAATTTGGTCGCAGATTTTCTGGACCTTACAAAATAGACAAATTATACCCCAACCATACTGTACGCTTACGTATGGAAGGCGGTAAAAAGGTAATATACCTCAGTAAAATTAAAAAGACTTGTATAAGGAAAATGCCAGAATCCTAAAATAAACATCCTATGGTACTTCGCGACCGACGTAAAGCATAAAACACTAGAAATCATTCTCTCTCATGACACACTTCTCAAACTCTACGAACTACACCACATGTATATATTAACCATATTATAAAAAAAAATGCATGGAATCAATTAGTTAGTTAGACTAGAGCAAAGATGTATAAAGTATATTATGCAATTAATTTAATTCGTTTTTAAGAATAGACACATTATTTGTATCAGAAAACATTCCTGACACAGAAATTATTCTTCTAATCGAAAATTTAATATTTTTTTTGGCCATGATGTATTATTAATTAATAATTGATATTTCTTTTTTTTGCAGATTTAATTGTGAAAAGCACATGCCTATATTTGTCGATATTCGAATTTGTTTAATATTTTTGTATGTTAATATTGATGTTTTTTATTGTATTTAGCTAATTATTTTTTTTTTCAGTTCGCCTTAAAAGAAAATTGAATAATTTGTATTATATTTAAATTTGTCGATCTTTGTTCCGATGAACTTTTTTATAATATTTAATTGTTTTCTTATATTGATAATTTATGTTCAAGGTGTCTAGAAAACGCAGCATAACTGAAGAGCTCATGGACATTCAAACGGTACAAAATGACTTTTAGTAGTACCACCGTATTTGACAAGAAGATTTTGGACAAAATAAGACGTACGACTTTACTGGTGGTGTTACTATATTAAGCTTTATTCTGAAGTGTCACTTTAATGAAATATGGTTCTGTCATATATTAATGTATAGTTCATTAAAAAGTTGCTAGAATTCAACGTTTGGAGAAAATCTGCCATGAAAATTTACAAAATAGTGTTTCCAGTTTTTTAACGTTTCAAGAAAACGGCTCGATAGATTTTCTTTATACTTGGATTACAAACTGCAGAGATCTAAACCAATCACTTTTATTTGAAGCATTTTTTTCGGAAAAAATTGATTTTGGTGAGTTTGTGAGGCATCTCTTCTGGACTGCAAGGTAATCACATCAGGCTCTACCGACTAAGATCAAACATGTTAATCCCACCATTTTATATTTGTGTTAGACAATTAAACTGTTAATTTGAGGAGAATTTGTTGATTTTATAATTGTATTAAGACTACAGTAAGGGAAGGGCGTGTGAATGTTACACTTCAGATTTTTTATTTTGAAAGCTTTCTTATTTAAAGTCGTTAAACATTAAATGTTGGGTTCCAGGATGATATTAAATTTTAGATTGTGGAAAACACTCTTCCAATATATTAAAGCATTTATGAGTCTAAAACTACTTAGATTGGATTAGTAATAGAGTGTGGTGAGCATAATAATTCCAGCTTTCTCATTAGTGAAGAAAATTTCACAGCATTAAATGTGATGGCTTAATTATATTTCAATAATTTATACAACAACATGTTTAGATGTTTTCCTAATTTTCCCACTGTAGATATAAAGAAAATGAGGTTTAAAAAATTATTGATTATGAAACAAAATTCGCTTAAGTGCAGATTAAATAAGAGCGTGGTTACTGAAATAAAGCACCATCAAATAACCAACAAGATGGTGACAAATTTTTGTTGGTTTTTGATTGCTACAGTACTCGGATTTTGATCAAAATCATTAAAAAAAAACAGTGCTTAAAGATGTCAAAAACCATTGCATTTATAATTTATTGAGCGATAACATTGCAATTTCGGTTTAAAAACAAAGCCAGTCCTTCTTCATAGAAATTTGAACATCTGAATCTTTGGTAAAAAATGTTGAAATACTGGACATTTTGTAATTAGTAGCGCAATGAAATCTGTTTTTATAAATAAAGAACAAGTCTAATCCCAGATATTACAAATTTAGTTGACCAATTTTTGGGGGGGGGGGGGGCGAACATTGTTAAAAATCTCTAATGTTGGAAATGAAGGAGGAAGCGCTAATTTTTATCTTTGACCAATTTGAACAAAATAATGCCTAGTTTAAAAATGCATTTAAGTTTCAATTATGGAATAACAGCACTTTGAAATGATAAAGTTGAATATTACAGGTAAATGATCGATTTCTGTTTTTTTCTTATTCGATATCGCACGATCGATTTTTGTTGCCTTAGAGCTTATCTATGAACTAGAATTATTTTGTTCTTGGCTTTTGTAAAAACACAATTTTGCACTATATAGGGTCATGTTTTTTCATACTAATTTTGATTTATTTATTTTTTTTTTACTTTTTCAGCCAATAGTGTTCTATAATAGGACTATAGAAAGTTAAAATGTAAGATTTGTTTTATTTTTGCTAAACTATCTATAAATTCCAGTGTATCTGAATATTTTAAAGCACTTTTAGGGGCATTGATTGCATCTAACATCAGCGCTCTTAGCAGCGAGATCATCACAGCGAGAGCTTTTCTATGAGCATTTATTTAAGTAAGAGGACTTTCCCTTTTGTCAGAATATTTAGTGAATATAAGAATGAACTACTAGTATAGAGTGTAGTGAATACACTAGTAAGTTCCCAAAATAAGCACCACACTGCCTAAATACCAATTTCCTAAAATTAGCACCATCTTAAGTGTATAATTAAGCTTTGTTTTTTGGTAATTACTTGACTGTGGATTTTATGAAATGCGATTTTTATTGCTCAGTTACTGAAATTTGAAGAAGCTTTTTCCGAAATTGAGATCCACCCCTAAATGAATGATTAGAATTTATAAATTCAGATCATTTAATGTTGATGATCAGAATGTGATATGATAGAATTAGTCAGAACTTGGTCGCCATCTGCGGGTTTCTTGGTTTCTTCATTTCCGGGGATCTCAGTGGTCGGCAGTGAACTACAGTATAGCTTAACTTCTAGATATGCT
Source organism: Triatoma infestans (assembly GCA_011037195.1). NCBI lineage: Eukaryota > Metazoa > Arthropoda > Insecta > Hemiptera > Reduviidae > Triatoma > Triatoma infestans. The sequence goes on along the minus strand of JAAEAF010002498.1, from coordinate 78,080 downwards.
AGCTTCTCAAATTTAAAAGCAGTTAGATGTAACTCACTTAGTTTTACACCCTCCTACAAATTTCATTCGTGAAAACAATTTGGTTGTATTTTATGTCTATTCTTGCCTACATCCAATTTTTTTTGAACATATTCTTCCAGACCTCACACTTTGGTCTAGAGGCTAGCACACTCTGCTTTGATGCAAGAATTTAGATTTAGGTACTCCTGAGGACAAAGGCGCTTTAGACCCCGCATTGAGAGATAATGTAGAAAGGTACAGTTAGTAGTGACCCTAGGTAGCGAAGGCCAGAACTTGACGATGGTGGGAATACTTGGATCAATAAGTGTAATGTGCAACAGAAACAATAAGTTGAAGTCAACAATCTACACGAACTTGATAGCCTTTCTCTGACGATAGATAAAAATCTAAAACCGGAATGTCATAAATATGTATGCTACGACTGATAAAATACAGATGTTATCCAGCATTGCAGACCCTACCACGTATTCAGCCCTAACTATTTGACAGTATAACTTTGTTTTGTTTATTGCACTAACTTCTAGATATGCTAGCTCCTCAAATTTAAAAACAGTCAGATTGTAACTCCCTTAGTTTCCATAACAATTACATCATATTTCATAACTATTTGTCTCTTGAATTACTAAAGCACCTCGTACAAAAGAGATATAACAAAATAAATAATTTATTGTATAATACACATATTTTTACAAAATAATTTACAAAAATAAATATAATTTATAGATAAAAAACTGTATTTACAATATCTTGTGTTTTATTTTATTTCCAAGGATAAATTGAAACAGAAATTAATATTTTGTTGGGAGCCAGACGGTCAGTGCAATACTGCAGATTTATAAATTCCAGGTCCATAATATTGGACATAAGAATACGGGTGACCATAGTAATATGCTGGAAGTTTGTACTCATATCCAGTATATGCCTGATTCAATAGTGGTTTCGTTGTATAAGGAAAAGCTTTAGCTAGAAAAAGTTCAGACAAAATAAATTAATCATAAAATGCAAGCATGATTATAATTTTAAATGGGAAAAAATTTAGAACTCAATTAGAATTTATTTATGCTTACCATAAACCCAATGTTTAAGGTAATTTAGATAGGACTTCACATTGTAAAGTTTTGCTTGGGTGTTCAATTTGTAAGTATTAATAGCATGCTTAACTTGCCCAACTGCAGCTGCACCTTTAGCTTTTAATAGATCGAGCTTTTCTAATGGAGTTAAAGCGTTCACTAAGACTATAGCCATCAGAATTACCTATAAATTTAATTTATATTTTAATAAAAAGATACTCTGTAACCTAGTTGAATAGAAAGGGGTGTTTAGAAAGCTAAAAAAAATCACGGTTAACTAAAAGAACTATTGCCATATCCCTGTGATGTCTGTCGTTACACATTGTTTGCAGATATCTGAAAAAATAATGGAAAATGCAGGTAGTTAGTAAGTTTGCTTAGTAGGCGGCTAGAGTTTGCCTATATCGATTCTAAACCCAAATAGTTGATAGAAAACTACTTCCTTTACGAGCCTTATACCAGAGTAAATGGATGTTTAGGGGAGAGTCAATTTAAATGATATTTTTTGTCTGTTAGATTGGAATACCTGTAGAGAAGTCAAGATGTTTATTACTTTATCAAAACAGCAGTTTTGGTTTTGGAAATAGCCGATTAAGAGTGATAATGGATGATATGGTTTGGAGATGGACAATGGCCGACTGCGAGAAAAGCAAAAATTTTATTCACTTTGGCAACATAGTTAATAAAGTTTGAGGCTACGAGATCGGAGTAGAAACAAGAATCAAGCAATCGAGGAAAACTCAGGTCTTCTATAAGCGGGGAAGCTTTAGTCAACTTTAAAGAGTACTCTAATGTTAGACACTATCTATAGAAAAGTCCCGCACAAACTAACTGGATAAGGAACAGGTGAGTTGTGACTATTCTGGAGGTTAATGTAGTGCATTCTGGAGGCGGTAGTGTGAAAAACTAGTAATTAATAGCTATACAAGGAAGGAATAAAGGAAAATACAATAAGATGCTGCTTTAAATGAACAGATTAACTGAAACAAATAATAGGTATGTAGGGAAAATATGAGAATGGATTTTGTCGAATTTGCAACATAAGCGGAATCAGAAGAAGCGATACTCTTCAAAAATAGTGGTAAGAAAACACACTTAGCGGAAAGATATAAGCAGTGAAGGCTGTTGTGGGAATCAATGAATTCAGGGAGGAAGGATATTAAACAAAACTATTAGAGGCAGAAAGAAAATACTGAAATTAGAGCCCATTTAATTAGTCATACTCTGCAGTGTTGAGGAAAAATCCGAGAATCCCAAGGGATCTACTGTGGCAGCTATTGTTTATAGCTCTAAAAAGGCTCGTCAAGGTGGGCATCGGCTTCTGCATTAATTAAGTGTTGCCAATCTCTTGTAATAGATTATGTCTCATGACAGTACCTACAGCGTCAAACGCCAATTAGGCCCATCACTAAAAGAAAATATGCCTATTTAGCCCGCAGAAACCTTTAAGCAGGCAACTAGTTTTACGATATTCTGGCGATTATACTCTAAAATTCCCCCCATCAGACAAGGCAGACTAGGTAAAGAGCTTCGCCTGCCTTTGCTCCGGCGAAACTATTTCCTGAAACTTTACAAAAAAAAAGAAAAAAAAAGAGTAATATTATTGTAAACAGGTTTAGTTAATTGAATAACAATTCTGTTTTCTTTTTTCTAATTCCAAGCTTGTTGATCGAGGGCGTTATAGCTAAATAATGCTGTTTTTTTAAAGAGCTGTCTAAAGTTTTGGAGCAGGAATAACTGAGAATAACGTGACCAAAACAAAAACGAAATAATAAAACAGTTTAAATTTTAAAATTAGCAAATAATAAAGAAAAAACACAATAAAACTTACGGAAACTTTTAACATATTACTTTCCATGTTATAGCTGTATGATGTACAGTTGTTAGTTGTTCTGTAGACACAACGGTTAATGTTAATTTTACCACTTACCTTCACTTTATATATAATATAAAAAGGATTTTACCTTTTTATTATGGCATTGAAAAAGAAATATTGTTAAGTATCATGTATATTTATAGAGGCGTGTAGAAATCTAGAGATGTATATCATTCATCAAAACAACATTTAGGATAGGTTGCTTGGAGTATTTATTCTTCTGATGTTATAATGCTTGGGGAGGGGGGCATACAACTAAGAGACAGGTGTGTCATTGTTGTTCATGTTAGAATGAACGTGTAAATATCATTATCTACATGTTTATTTATTTGTAAATAAATAATTTAATTGAATTTTTGTTTTGTTTTTATTTTATAGAATCAAGTACCGAGGAAAATTACCCAAAAACATTTTTATTCTTACACAATTAGTACTTTTACACAATCGCTTTCCATGTTAATTCCTTCTTGAACTATCTGTTCGGAAAAATGCATTACAATCTTTAGTAGCTGTAATGTTGTTAGCATCGTTGGCAGATCTAACAATTTACATAGTTTAGTAACTGCTATAAAGTTTTGTTTAATATTGTTATGTTGTCTCAGCAGAGTTCACTCTTTTTTCAACGATCAATATCTCCATAATCACTGAACCCGTAGTGAGATTTCTTCAAACCAATATAGTTGTACATTTACACTGGTAAGTGTTGTTTTTCTGTAATTTAAAGTCTAAAGATTTTTCGAAGTATGAAAATTTTTGCAGACATTTTATCGTATAAAAGTAGTCTTCACAAGAGAAAGGCTGTTGCATGCATTGATCTGAGGAATGGCGTTCATACGGGATATCAGCTCTGACCCAGCACTTCCAGCATTTTTGCCCCGAAAAATACAAAAAATTCTCTATTTCGAAGTTCGTTTTACAAGTTAGTACTGTCTCGTATATGATGGAATGTAAGGACTTAAACAGAAAGTGCCCCTAAAGCTTAATACGCGCTTCACAATTTAAGGATAGTTTGAGATGGTCTTTCAAATACATGATTCATAATTCCCTTTTTGTTAATAATCTAACCTGCAAAACTATTTTTGTGTTTTCATCGTCTTTGATTACAAGTTGTGTGTCGGCTGAGGTCAATATAGGATTGGGTAATAAGGATTACTAGTTGTAAGAGGAAGTACAATCTTTTAGTTGTCATCAGGTACAATTTTTGAAATTAACTTTTATTGACGGAACGGTGGGGAGAAAAAAAATGAAATTTTATTTATTTATTTTATTTTATTTTTATTTTAGTTCTGAGTTTTCCACTTGTATTGTTTGGGGAATTGCTGGTCCTAGTTAGAATATACGTTATGGGTTGGGTATGTGCGAGGCTTTGAGTAAATATATTTATTGCTTGGTTGTGTGCGTAAGGCTGCTTAAGGTTTTTATTTATTTTATTTTTGTGGTTGTGTGTGTAGTTGTTGTTTCTTTTTGTAACTGTGGGATATTGTTGGGTTTCAGCGCTGCTTACTTCAGGTGGTTACAAGAGGGTGGGAGGGAAGGAATTCTTCTTTCGCTCTTTTCTTCCTTCTCTTTCTGAGGTCGATGGCTTCATTGGGCGGGTGTGAGCGCAAGCTCAGGGAACGCCCGAATGGTGTGGTATACAAAAAAAAAATTAATTTTTATTCCAGAAATCCAAGTTCACATATGCACTAAGTATAATTTCTTTTAGAATTTATGTTTGTGTGTGTGTGTGTGAGTAAAAATGTGTGAAGAAAATTTCTCACAAATCAATTGAATAAAGTGGGTTTCATTGTTAAGGCCCTATTATTTTTATTTGATGTATTTTTCCAGGAAAATTGACTTTTGGTGGTTGCCGGTATGTTGTAAGTTTAAGCCTCTAAACGTGTCACTTGAGTGCAATATACAGTTCTACCACCTTTTATAATATTAAAAAAATATTATTAATTGAATAATATTAATAGAATTGCAAGAGTGAGGTAAATTGGTTAATCAAACATGGGCGATAGGGGGAATAGGGTTTTGAGTTTAATGAATTTTTTTTTAACACCGCTTACTGCATAGATATATAAATACCTAACCCTTTTAACGTGGTACATTTTTCCGGAAATCAATGATTTTAGAGTTTTTTTTTAAGTATGGGTGAGCTAAGTTAAGTTGATACTGTTTAATTATTGATTCAGAGTGCAGATCTCGAAATATATGAATAGTTTACCATTGTCAGTTTAAACATCAGTATAATTTTTTTTTCAAATTGTTGTTAGCACTCGATGCATGGCCAATTAGAATATTAAATATACGCGTAATAAAAATAATCTATCAAAAGATCTAATTCAGGAACCTGTTTGACATTTTACAGTATATGTCTGTAATTAATTGAAGATGTTAATATAATTGATAAATTCTCAAATAATATCTCCCTCGTTTCGTTATACATTGCATACGTCATGACCAGAAGTTCTAACGTTTCTATCACTCCAAACATGCATTTCAGAAGAAGAAACTCCTATTTTATTTAAATAATATATTATTTTATTAAGTTATTAAAGTAATAATTGCTATAAGAGACAAACGTGTAAGTGTTTAGATTTCTTTCAAAGATTGATTGAATGAATATTATTATTTGTGATTGTTCATGTGAAAATCTGGTGTGAAACCTTCACACGACTTTCGCTTACTCCAATTCTTATAAATTACGATTTTTTTATAAACTTCAAATTTTTACTAGATTGTTTAAACATCTTCAATGTTACGCAAAAGGTTCAAACAAAACTGATGGGTCTCTGTATGTATAGTTAGTATTTGAAGTAATGAAAACTGAAAAATACTGTTCAGTAAAAACCCGCTCCCGGTCGGAGCCCATTGTGAAACCCATACGGATTGTTAAGTTTGAACTTTCTGTGAGCAGTTCAAACTACATTTTTGAGCAGTTCACATACACAAACACACTTTTTTAAAACCTCTTTTTCAGACACTGGGGACCTTAAAACCTGAATTTCCGGTGAACTTGACATGATTGCAATAATTTCTCTTACCAGGAATAGGAGAAAGTAAAAATTGGCCTATGGAATTTAAGAATGTTTTATTTGCTGAAGAATATTCATCCAGCCTCTACAGCCAGGCCTAGAGTTTATATTTTTAATATTCTTTCTTGAAACTAACCGTTTTTAGTTCTGCGCCAAGATTATTTAGATATGATAACAAGTAAATATTCATCAAGAGCACTTTTATTCGTGCCAAGAGCAGAAAATATTTTCTCTTATGAAGAAGATATTTTGATTATTATTCATCGAAAGATAATTAAAAATAAAAATTCATTCTATTTAATTTAACTATAAAAAGAAAACATGTAACAAGATAATTTTCCTTGAATTTTAATTATTATTTTTCTTATCAGATTAATTAAAAACTAAAATTAATTATTAAACATTAAAAATACACATTATTGTAGATTTGCTAATTTCCTGGAATGTCTAATCTTTTTATTATTTAAAATTATGTATGTTTATTTAATTAAAGATGTTTAACAAAAAAAACAAACAAACCCACAGGAGTGTCGCATGTGTATTAGATAGTAACGTAATCATAAAAGTCTGGTGTGAATCACTTCCCGACTTTCTCTTACTGCTGATGGTGGTAATACTCCTACTCCTGTCTAAAGTGAAAAATTTTCTTTGTACTTCAAATTAGATTCATTTCTCCAAATATAAACGCTGAGTTGGCGGGGGCGGCAAGTACCTAACCAAGCAAGTAAAAGAAGGGTGTTAACACTATAGTTCACTAGGGAGCGCCAATATATTAAATCAATCGCCACATATCATTTGAAATTTAATGCCAAGGAAGTACTAAAATAAAGTTTAACGGAAATATGTTACGCATAAAAGTGATAGGAGTGTTATCTGTGCAGTTTAATGGAAATCTTTATAGCCGTTTCCGAGAAAATTCTAAAAATTGAATGTCGTCTAAGATGGCTCTCAATATATTACGTTGTCCTGGAGATGAGGTCTGGGCTTCCTAAGGGCCAATCTGCAGCAATAATAAACTTATGAACATTCAGTGTAGCTACGCTTGGGTGAATCTCGCCTTGGTTGGTAAGTTGTGAATCTTACTCAGACCGAAAGTCGAGTTCACTAATTTCTTTTTATTTTTATTTTTTTGGTTGTTCACAATTTCTCGAAAACGGATCCAATGATTTTCTTTCAAACATCGTATACCATATATATGAATAAATGCCTATTACTTTTTTTTTGGAAACATTTTCCTGCTAAAATTGATTTTTTTTGGGGGGTGGTTTGGCTTAAAGCTTTTCATTGAAGTACAGCGTCAGTACAATATATGGTTTTACCAACTAAAATTTATATTAATATATGTTAGAAGCGCTGCTTGAATTCTACTGCTCGAATTTGAAGAAAATCGGTTAACCAGAAGTGCGAAGTTACAGAATAGGTTTTTGGAATTTTCTCGAAAACGACTGCAACGATTTCCTTGAAACTTGGAATACCAAGTGTACACATGAAACCTATCACTTTTCTTTTTTAGAAATATTTGTTTTAGAAAAATTGATTATCGGGGGTTCTAAGGAATCCATGCCTTTGAACTGCAGAACTGACATAAAAGTTCACTGAACAAGACTAGGCTTTTATACTGCAGGCTGAAGAAGACTGAGGAACACTAGGCTTCCATTTTTTTTTTTTTTTTTTTTTGGCATTAGCTCTGAAGACCATAGGAAGATCATTAGAAGTTCATAAAAACACGCTGTTCATTGACTTATTGTATTATACGTGTATCACCTCCAAAATAAATTATTCTGAATGGTATTAATAATCAGAGATATTTTCCGTGAACTACAATAACGATATTTAATAAATCAACACTCCATGTGTATCTACATCCAGAATGAAGCTGTACACACAGCACCTTCACATCAGCTCACATACTATAAGCGGGGCGCCAATCCCGCACAGATCCACCCACAGATTAGGTGCTCCGAACAAAAGTGTAGGAAGAAGGCCTTCTTAGCCAACAGTTACTACTCCTGTGGTAGTACACCACACCAACACCTCACTCACCCCAAGCTTATATTTCTTAACCTAGATTAAAAACTCAAATTCATTCTAGTAATTACATCCACACTAATAAATATATGCATAACAATAAATACATTCACACCAATAAATGTATACATATCAATAAAATACACCCTATAGATACGTACATACTTACCAATGAATTACCAATAAACACATACTCATGATAAAGTTATTGATATTTACCAACTAAATTTTAGTACTCTATATACATGACTAAGAATTACAGGTACAATCATGTAAATGAAAATTCCGTTGGGAAGGGGTACTCAATATTTCCCCTTCCCTTATATTTTTATTCGAAAGTAATTTCACATTTTCTGGATTCAGGCTTCCATACAATATAGTCTGGCTCAGATAAACGTTAAGAACTTAAAAATCAGTAGCCATAATACCCAGCATTAATATTATTAATGAATAATCTAGATGAGTAATATCGATTCATTCGATAATATAATTTTCATTTTTAATTTTTATTCTTGAATTATGCCTATATAATTGGATATTTAAATCATGATGATCTTGATAAGGGATCTACCTTTTACAGGTAACGGTACAGGAAATGTTTAAAAAGAAAAATTTTTTAATATTCACTTTGACACAATCACGCATTTGTGCGTATTATTGTGAATATTAATATTAATTATTACATAATTATATCTGTCTCCAAGGTTGGCGACAGTGTATTCTATTATGCTGTTGCCTCTGTTGGTGGAATTGCTCAGTGAATTGAATGTTTTTTGTTTTTTTTGACTAACCAACTTTATTTTATGGTTTGAATGTAAATTAAGTAAAATTATTGTTCTGTTTCCAGAAGTGTGTATTATATATTTTTATATTATAAAAAGCATCATTGAATTCTTTTAAATTCTCTAAATAAAACTTGTAAGGTATATAAAGTCTTTAAATAAAAATTGCTCTTCAGCTGAAGTTCAAGCTACAAAGTAGTGTTTAACACAATAAATGATTGTGACCTCCCTGTTACTTAAATCAGAATATACAAATTTTTCATCGAGAAAATACATATTCTGCAGTCAGCTGAGTAAGAAAAAATGTTTTTAGTAGCGAACTTCTAAAAAAAAGAAAAGAAAGAAGTATCGCCAAGAAGCAAGAATCAAATAAATTTATGTTGATTAGCATTCGGTGTGAAAATGAATTTTCCATAAAAGGAAAATTATTTTTTTTTATTCTAGTTTTTCGTGCTTTTTTCACTTTCTCTTATTTCTAGCGAGGGGAAGTAATGCGATCGTGGCAGATTTTTCCGAAATTGACTGTTCCCCGGAATTACATGATATGAAAAAAAGTTTCTAGCGAATGGTCTGCACGCATTTATTAACCGAAATATTTCAAAAATAAAAAGTCGCAGGAAGTTTAAACTTGGAATTCCGTTTAGGTACTATACGTATCTGACACGAAGGTTTCGGGAAATATTCATTAATCGGAACTACAACTTTACTGGCTATTTTTTTTTTTCCAGTTTTTCTTAATTCTCTCGAAAAAGGCTCCAACGATTTTCTTCACATAAATACCTATATCACTTTGATTTAAACCATTTTTCTGGGAAAATTTATTTTTCCGGAAGTTCTAGTTGAGTGTGTCCGGCTTTCCATTAAAGTTTTAATTCAGTACATCCTACATATCTACTTATAGTGTAATTCAGTAAAGATTTATATGTGAAGATATGAATTTAATAAATAACAAATAAGAAGAAAAACAGTTGACAAAAAATTTTTCAGAGAAGGGAATGGCTAAATGGTTAGCGTAATGGTCTCCCTCGAGGCGGTCCGGGCTTTGAGTCCGGCTGGCTGCCTTTGGTTTTTTTCTTTCTAGGAGCCTCTACAGCTCACTGTCCGGTAATGGGCAGTATTGTTGTTGTGGTGGTTGGCTCCGCAGAGCTGGAAAGATCAGAGGCATTTTCCGTGGTAGCCTGCTTCATTTTGTAGTCATCGACCGGTTTCGGGCGTTCGCCCATCTTCAGGATGCGTTTCTCAGGCAGTGTGACAACATAGACATGCACAGAGCAAGTCTATGCCTGAAAAACGCATCCTGAAGATGGGTGAACGCCCGAAATCGGTTGATGACCACAAAATGATGCAGGCTACCACGAAAAATATCTCTGACAGTGTTGCTTGTTAACGAGATAACACTGTCCGGAGGCTGGCAGTGCACTGAGAAAGCTCCGAGCGCCAATAATCTTAAATGTTGACGCGCCTTAAATTAAAAGATAAAAACAAAATTTTTTTCTTCAATGTTTCGCGATTTTCTTGAATAATAGCTTGAAAGATTTTCTGCGAACTTTGTGTATTTTACGGAAATACATAAAACAGAAACCTATCGAATTTATTGGAATTTTTTTTTTCCAGCCAAATATATTTTTGAGGGTTTGTGGGAGAGGAGAGCTTGACATTATGCCCCTCCCTGTAATACTATTTCAATAAGAATCTATCACTTAGTGGGCGCAAATAAGGAAAATAAACATTTACTATATATTTCGAATTTTAAGAAACCACAGCTGATTTGTGAAAATTGTAGAAAGAAAAAGACGTGTGAGCGTTTCACATTAATTTATTTTCCATTCAGGAAATTTTAAAAAATGCCTTGATTTTTCCTGTTAAATATTTATATAGCAACTCAGAAATATATAAATAGTTTTACTATTAAAAACAATATTGGGATTTCAAGAGGAATCAATTCTACCAATTAGCACCAATACTAAAACCAGCTAATCATGTCATTAATTAACACTAGTGCATTCCCCATTCAATGTAGTCATACTAAGGTATTACTAAGATTTGAAAAATGTATTTTTTTATTAATATTTATTTAGTGGTAAAATGTATTAGTATCAACTCACTAGAATTGATGCATGTTTCCGTTATGATGATTTCTATGAAGACAGGCAAAGAAGAATTGAGAGAAATCTTAAACTCTAGAAGAAAATAAAAGAGTCGTGGCATCTAAATATTGATTCTGCAGCCAAATGGGTTTTACTGTCTAACTATCTTTAATGGGTATTATGCGATCTTTAATACAGTAAAGAGAGAGTAATAATTATTTCAGAGTTTATATACTTTAATATTGTTTTCACATCATTAAATATTTTTTGTAACTGTATATTATACAATAAGTAAAAATGAAAAACTAAATGTATGATGTAAAAGGCATGTAAAGAATATACCAATGTATTACTCCATAATGCTGGTGTACAATGCAGAAGGTCACGAGGCCACTGAGCTTCAAAAGTGATGCAGATTAGTTTAGTTATCTTCTTAGCTTTTTTTTTTGACACTTTTATAGAAGTCCAAAAAGCAAACAAAGAGATAAAATAGTATCATAAAACAAAAACTTGACATACAGTATAAACGTAAGAAATATAACATGTCCAAGTCGTAATGTAATGACGGGTTTTTCCAAAGCGGCTAGTTTAAGAGTTGTTAGTTTTGTCCTTATGCTAATATAGAGAGGAAATTTATGAGTTTTAGTGACAAAAAACTTGAGTATCCGGGTTGAGACCGTGTGAGTGGTTTGCTAGAAACCACGTTTCTCCCGTATTGCAATAAACCTCTTAAGAGTTTTTAACCTTGAAAGCTAACGGAGCAATCAACCCGGAAACTCAACAGTTTTTCATGAATATGGCCGCGGAAACTCATAGGATAAGTTTGATGGCTGTGGTATCCTCGATGTGTAAGGCTAATTAGTTTGGTTAGTTAGTGTAATTGTTTGGTGGGATGGAATAGAGTCTGGAACAGCTTTACTAACACTAAACCAAGGTTATTATTTGTGGTAATGAGAAAGATGGCAAATTAGAAGTTTTATTACCACCTGTCTTTGTCTTCATCTTCAAGATATAAATGTAAATATAATGTCTAATTGAGATTTTACCTTAATGACGGGTTGGAGATCACCTGAATATAAAAAAAAGAAAAAGAAATCTGGTGTGAAACAGTCACACAACTTTCTCTTACTCCAGTTCTCAAAATTATAATAGACAAATTTTATAGTTGGTGTACCAAATTTAATGAAATTCGTCGAAAACTGAGAAAAACTGTTCAGTAAAAGCGCACTTCCGGTTTACTAATTTCATTGAAACTCGGAATTTTGGGTATCTATTTATTTCTAATTAATTCTTTGGATGATAGAATTGTATAATCAACTGTTATAACACTTTAAGCCGTCCCCTAAAAGTGCCCTTAAATGAATTTTCCCAGAGAATTGTTTTAAATAAATGTTGTAGATCTTTGTATGTTTAGTTTTATATATATAAGATTTTTCAAGAAAATTGTCCCAGCCATTTTTGAGAAAATTGCGAAAAAGTGGAAAAAATCAGTTAGTAAAGTGGTAAAGTAAACGCACTTCCCATTATCCGATTTTTTCAAACTCAAAATGGCAACAACATATTCAGTTCTAATTAACATTATAGGTGCCAGAATTCTCTAATAAACTGAAATAGCACTTTAGATAAAAACCTAACCCCACACCTCTCCCATAACTGTCCTTAAATGAATTTTCCCAGACAAATGTTTCAAATAAAAGTAGTAGCACATTGTATGTGCAGTTGATATACCAAGTTTAAAGAAAATCGTCGGAGCCATTTTTGAAAAAATCGCAAAAACGTAAAAAAAACAACTAATAAAGTGGTACTTCCGGTTGAGGAATACCGTCGACTACACACGATACAGAAAATTTGACACGATTACAATACTCCCTCTTACTAGGAACACGTAAGAGAAAGTAAAAATTAGTGAATAATGGTTTCTTATTTATTTTAAATTAAGGCGCGGCAACATCTATGATCTCAGTGCACTGCCGACCTCCGAGAAAGATGTCTTATCTTGTTGGCTACCGGACAGTGAGCTGTAAGGGATCCTAGAGCGAGAGAATCTAAGGGCAGCACTGCTGGATTCGAACCCAGGACCTCTGCATTCCAAGTTCAGGGCGCTGCCACCGAGTTAATCCCTTCACTTATATTATTATTAATTTTTTACAATAATCAATCATTATGAATTTATAGAAACTGTAACTTTACCAGCACAAGCAAGAGAAAGAGGAGTTGTTTAAGTTATATGTGTAGTATTTAAATTCAGTAGAAACGTTTGCATGATTTATTTCAATTCTTCACAGTTCACGGATAAATTAATTACTTTGGTAATAAAGTAGATTTCTGTGAAAAGGTAAAGTAGAAAATAATGTGCAATTTGTGTGAAATACTATTTTAAATAGGATTTAATAAAGTCTAAGAATCATACAAATAAGAAATATATTCCATTTTCATTACGAAAGGCTAAGATGAAATCTTTGAAAACTAGCATTAACAGTTTCGTCTTTGTCCAAAGCCTGTTGCGTCACCAGAGTGTTTAGAAATAAAATAATATATGTAAAACCATATTGCAAATTGAACAACTAAAGAGACGCATATAGTATCAATTGTATAAAGTTATCCTAAGAAATCAGCTGTTCTCTATTCCAATCAAAGCGTTTTTGACGATCTTCCACATATAATCAATAAAAGGAAGGACACTAGAACATGGCTTTAACTAGGCGATAAAAATATTAGCCTATTAACTTTTCCTTCATGACTTAATAATATAAATAGATCAGGTTTATTGCGATTGTTGCAGATTTTATCGCGATTAAATAGCGGGTTGCACTTGTTGGATTGGTGAAATTAATTTTTTATTTATTAACATTTTTTTCTCTGTTTAAGAATTAATTTAATACCAATTGATTTTATATTTTTGAATAATTAATATTTTTTAATTGGCATTCTGAAGATAAAACAAGTTATTGATTTTAATGTGAGAAAAAACGAATAATTAAAAAAGTCAATATTGTCGAAAATTCTTTAAAAAAAAAAAAAACAACAGATATCTATAACCTTGGATATTACAGTTTTTAAAAACATTTATTTATGTATTTATTTATATTTTTATTCCATAGAATTACGAAAGAAATGTCTTGTGGTAAGTTTCATGGTCAATGACATAGAGGTTTGTTGTCTTTTTGTGTGTTAGTATGTAGTTCCCTCTACCGAACACAATACACAATACGTTCATATATAAATAGAAGAGTAGATTTCCTGGTCAAAATATCTCAGTTTCTACAAAGAATCACACTAGACAGCATCTAGATTTCATTTACCTCAAACTATATATTTTTTTTCACATACATCAATATGGCTTATTTAAAAGTGATCGTAAGTAATTAATTGATTAATATGTTTTACTTAATTTGAAAGCTTTTTTGTTAAATTTCAGTTTTGATTATATTAAAATTATAGTCAAGAAAAAATTAAATTTAATCAATTGATTGTTTTCTCAAAAATATTGTAATTTATGCGACCACAAAGTATCCTCTTACTCTTTAGATTGATAAAACTTTCTCTTAGATTTTCAGTAATAGACAGACTTTCTTTGTACCTGCAATTTTTACAATATATTTAATTCTAATTAATTTTTTACGGATACAACTGAGAATTATATTGAAATTTAAAATTAGAAAAGAGCGTACTTAAGAGTTAGAGTTATCCAAGTTTATTTTTTATCCACTTTTTTATTCTTATTTATTTATTTGAAATTTACAACTAGAGGGCTAGCAACAAATAAATAAGCTGAATATATAAATAGCGTGATTGGAGTCATCACCCTTCGGCGAATCTCCTAAATATTATTTACTTACAGTTCTCCATCGCCGAGAGAATCACGCGGCCAGCGCCGTGTCTCAGTCCTCGACTGGGATTGTCAGGAACGGTCAAAGAGAAAGCTGATGGATTAATGTACTGGGATAAGACCTGATAGCAAAGAGTGATTTTTTTTTTTTGGAGCGAGATGATATTAGGTCGTTGATTAATGTTTGTTGAGGTCGTTATGAATGGTTTCTGTTTGAGACATAGTGTGGAACACTGGTTACACGACGAAGAATTTTAGGCTGTAACTTCTGGGAACGGTAGATATTAGAATGCATGGCATACCTCCCAGACATCTAGTAAGCCGTAAGTCCATAATCGGTTTCAGTATTGCGTTGTATATCCGTACTCGATTTTTCGGTATTAGTATGGATCAAGTAAGACAATAATGAAAAGACGTATTAAATGAATATACACTAAACCTAAATACTTCCTGTAGATCACGTACTTAATAATACCACAAATATACGTACATTTATCTCCAAAATTAAATGAAATTGTAGTAATTCAGGAATAAATTTTCACCCTGAAGAAAACAATCATTAATTTGCCGAAACGTTAGTAAACAATTTAATAACAGTTTCAATCATTTGTTCAAATTTCAATTCTTAAACTAGAAAATTGAATACAACGGTTGGATAAATGGTTAATGATTCTGTAAAATGGTACTTTAAGATCAGAGATATTTTCCTATTTTTAGATAATTGATTTTGATCGAAAACTTTTTGGCAAATTCTCAAAGTATACTTCAATATTTGGGTAATTTTTTTCATATAGAATACACAAAGATTAGTATAAACATTACTTTCAGCTATTCAATAGTCGATCACAAGTAACAAGTATTTTCGGTATAAACTTCATTTTCAGAAAACTGACCGGCCGTAATAGTTTTCTCTTATATCACAAAGAAATGAAAGTAATTAGAATTAATCATGAATTGTATATATATTTGATTTTGCATTTTTGCATTGCTTCTTGCTTACTGGCAATGCAATGTTGCCAACACATTATGGTTACTTTAAAGTTTACACTTTAATTACAATGTAAATACATGTATTAATATATATTTCATTATTAATTGAATTATAACATTTACTTGCTGTTTTACCCCACTTGAAAGTTACGAGAAGAAAAATAAATAGGTAAATTCAAGGGCTGGGTATTTTCATCAATATTCCTAATAACGATACTAAATAGCTCATGACATACCTCCCCTCCCCAAATCTTTCTGTTCATTTTCCTCCACTGTGTCACAGTATTATTCTAGTTATTTCCGGTAATCCAAGAACTCTCTTATCTAATCATATTTAAATAAAAAACGCTTCAGCAAATGGTTTTTCCCCTTGATCAAGCCCAAAGTGACTGACTATTTCATGAAATTACATCCAAATAATTCTTTATGTTAAAATTCTGGTGTGGGACACTCACACGACTTTCTCTTACTGCAATTTATGTAGATTCAAGTGAATAATTTCCATAAAACAAATGTAATAAAATAATATAATGAAATGAAGTGCCAGACGATAGATAGCCTGGGGTCTCAGTTCCTCCAGAAGCCTGTTCCTCTCAATTTCTCCGAATAAAGTTTCAAGCAAAAGTGATAGGTTTTTATATTGTTAGTTTAAAAAAAATCATTGGTATATTTATCGCAAAAAAGAAGAAGAAGAAGAAATCGTTTTATAAGTTACATTTTTGGCCAACCGATCTACTTGAAACTCGGAATTTGTAACCATTAACTGTCTCTAAAAGGTTCTCTAAGAATGGAATTTCCCCAAGAAAAATAGACCAAATAAAATTCTCGGAACAACATATAAAGTGCTTTGAGAAAATCTTTTTTTGGAATTGTTTTTGGGAACATCATATAAAGAAGAAGAAGAAAAAAAAAATCAAACCTTATCACTAAAGTGGGACTTCTGGCTGGTTGATCGATTTTGCCTAAAACCTTGTTGCTGGGCCCTTTCATAGTACCCAAACAAAATATCAAGTTTCAATTTTTGAGCTACGCTTATACACACACACACACACACACACACACACACACAAAACAAACAAATTAAAAAAATAATAAACATTTTCATACTGAGGGATATAAAAAAACAATTTATATTCGGAGAAAACAATTTCAAAATTCTGACATCAATGTAATAATACTGTTTCTTACTGTTTCTCTAAAAAAAAGCATTTGTTGCATCACCAAAATCAGATTTAAGTAGAGAAATGGAACATGTCATTGACACGTATACAGGAAGGGATTCTCATCAACAAAATGTATATAGAACCGGTTTTAAGTTCATAGTGTAACGTAGTTACAAGGTCATCCTGTCATACAACTTTCTTTCATCATTCTGACTGATAGCATCGTCATGTTTCTTCTCATGGGTGAGAGGATATGTTAAACAAAAATTCTGATATATGACACTCACACAACTTTCTCTTACTCCTTTTAATATTGTTATATATAAAGTCATAAATTTTCTATAAATTTCAAATTTAGCTTTTATGTGTCTTAGTATAAATATACACGTGGTGGGGCAACAAGTGCCAACCCGATAATAGATAGGCTATTATCACATTGTAAAGAGCCAATAACATTGAACAAACACATTTGAATTTAAACGTCCTAGATCACCTGAAAACGATTATTTCAGAAATATGATACAAAAAATATGCAGTTAGTATCCAAGTTTGAAGGAAATCGTTGTAGTCGTTTTCAGAGACATTCCCCCCCAAAAAAACAAACTCAAAAACCTGTTCTGTAAGTTGCTTGTGGGTTGAAATTTGGAATTCTAGCATTGTTTTTAGTGTACTTATATTTACTAAATAACAATCTCTTTAATGTAAATTTACATCATGTAGGCGGTGAAACCATACATTATACTTTTGTGAAGCTTAACGTTACTGTTCCCCCCGGTACTCTACAAAAAAAACAATTTTCCCAAGAAATGTTTCAAATAAAACTGTTAGATATAACACGTGTGTAGATAGTATCTAAAGTTTAATGAAATCTTTGGTGCTATTACGGTTTTTGCCCAAAAACTTCGTGTCAGATGCAGTGATAGTATCTAAACAGAATTCCAAATTTGAGCGTCCTGCAATTTTCCGTGTTTGAGATATTTTGTTCGCACACACACACACACACACACACACACACACACAGAGCTCAGAGGAGCTCAAAACATGTATTTCAGGTGTAAACTCAATTTAGAAAATTTGACTTGATTGCAATACTTTCACTTGTTAACCAGGAGTAAGAGAAAGTAAAAATAATACACCATGAATTGCACTTAATGTCTTACTATTAATGTAATGAGTAAATTCTTTATTATTATTATTATTATTATTATTATTTAATAATGTCGAATATTTGAGAATTTCGATTAAGTTAATTAGGATTAGGGAAAACAAACGGTTTAAGTCTTTAATTATCTGCAAGGTTTTCAAATTATTTGCGATCTCTTTCAATTAATTATTTCCTTTTTAAAGTGACCTGTTATAGGCGTTTTTTTTATAAAGATCGGTGATTAATTGATTCGGCATTTAATTTATTGATTAATTCGAATGGCAATAAAATAATTGACATTACAATTATTACTTGTTGAGAAGCTACTATTTGCAATGTTAGAATATTAAAGACACAGACGCAATGCGGGTTTAGTATAAAATTCTAAACTCCTGGGAAAAATTAAATTGTCCCTAATGATTATATATAATTTAATTATCTGGTATTTTATCCAGCATTGTGGGACCCATCCACATCAATTTAATATAATTTTTATGAATGGATATTTTCCTAATAATTTATTCAGATTTTTTTTTTTTTCTAAAATATAGATAAGCGGAAGATCTTATCCCTTAACTGTGTGAAATTTTTAGTTTTTCTCCAATTTGTTTTAAAACGACCATTCTCCAAAGTATAAGGTCTCTTATTTGAAACAGGATTTTTTTTCTCTTACTCCTAGCAGAAGACATAAGTATTGCGATCGTGTCATATTTTCAGAATTGAGTTTTCACGGGAAATACACTTTTTCGAGGTATGTTTGTTAAATAAAATATCTCAAAAAAAAAAAAAAAAATGTAACAGGAAGCTTAAACTTGGAAGATTCCGTTTAGGTACTATCATCGCAACTGGCACCAAGGTTACGGGCAAAATACATCAAACGGAAATGCGACTTTATTCTTTTTTTTTTTATTGCTTTACTTTTCAAAGCCTTTTGTTTTCTTCAGTTTTTCACAATTTTCTCATAAACGAATGCTCCAATATTTTTCTTCAAAGTTTATACACTATTTACGCACACAAATACCTAGGTCACTTTTTTTTTGTAAGATTTTCCAGGGAAAATTAATTTTTTTGTAGGGGTTCTGGGGGAACAGTATCGTCATCATTTCCCCTAAAGTACCACTTCAGTATAATATATAGTTTTATCACCTGCATAACATTATTAAATGTTAAAAACATTTATAGATTTCCAAATTTAAAGAAAATTTATTACCCGGAAGTGTGATTTTATAGAATTAAGTTTTAAGTTTTTTTGGAGGAATTTTCTCAAAAATAGTTACAACGATTTTCTTTAAACTTGAAATGTTGCCGCGTAAACTTGTAACGTATCATTTTTGTTTTTATATATTTTTCTGAAAAAATTGATTTTAGAAGGGTATTATAATTGGAGCCTCATTGGAGGTGGTTTAAATTTAAATTTGCACAAAGTTTTTTTTTGGTTTTGGAATAAAGTGTTCCAAATAGTGAGGCCGCTCAGATATATACAAATAAAGTCCCTATCTCCGTTTTTATGGTCTGCCTAATTAAATATTATAACGGCGCTATTTGAAAGAAATTTTATTGAATATACTGTATTAATTGGAGTAAGAGAAAGTCGTGTAAATTTCTCTCACACTTCAGAGAAAGTCTTATTTTAACTTCACATCACTTTTCTTTTTTTCTATTGTTTAGCGCAATATAATTGCATAGATTTTTAAAATATGGCAACGTTAGTTTTATTAATAAAATTATTGTATATACAATTTCTTAATAGCACCTGTATATACATAATTTTGTAAGTATCCTTTCCCACACTTGACATTTTAATCTGGCGTAATTGATAAAGCTGTCAAATTTTGTTTGTTTGTCAATAGCAATTGCTTAAATTATGATCCTTTTTTTTTTATTCCATATATTCGTTTTGACAGCTATTTTTAAGCATGACTGCATGCATAATGGCCGACACAACAGTAAAGAAGAGAGAAAATGCGGCCGATGCTGATCTTCAAACGGACAGCACTTACGGATTTGGTTATGCTAGTCCATATTTCGGTATCTATGGTAATGGTTACTATGGTGGATATTCAAGGCTAGGTTGGCCACATTCCCATGGCTATTATGGATACGGTTAGTTAAATATAATTTAAGTCATTGATGGTTTATTTTTTTACACGCCATTTTATATACTAATTATAACTAAATACAATTTTGTTTTTTTCCTTAGGTGGGTATCCACGTTATGGATATGGTCATGGTCATTATGGTTACTATGGATACCCCTATTATGGTGGATATTATGGTTGATTGGTTATACAAATTTTTCTTCTTTTTTTGTAAACAAATGTACATATTCATATTTCCTAATAAATCTCTCTAATACTTACTGTTCTGACTACAATAGTCTTATTTTTCTTTGTTTTTTTATTTCTCCAGTACCCAGTTCTAAAAGTAATGTGAGAAATCTGATTAATTAAGCGGTGACCATTTTATGAGAAACATGAAACTCTCAATAATATCCTGCTCAAATTTGTCCATTTTTTCATTACCTTATCCTTAGCAACTTCTTCTGTTGGCCTCTTGTTCTAGACTAGGACTTGCAACAAACTTATTCATTATCATGCAGATTACTTATCACCTGATAACACCTTATGTTCTGAGACAGAATTCTTCCTTGGAGATATCATTGGAGGACTGATATTATGTTCAAGTAACACATCATTAAGTGATAGTAGTTTCTCAGTGGATAAGGATCCCTACTTTAGACAACGATCGCAGTTCATAGATCTCTTAGGGTTCAAGAAAACTAAATTACTATTTAAATTTTTTTTCTATTGTAAGAATTGTCACCCTGATTGTTTGATCTGTCACAAAATTTTCGAAATTGAAGGTGGAACAATACGTTCCATAATTTGAAAGGAATTATATGTACAGTTGCAAGAAGCTCAGGCGTGATTCTCCATTTACATATCACCAGAAAGGATTCGACAGGAATTGCGGCCAAACTTCAACAACAGTAAGTTTATGTCTTCGGAATTTTTTTTTCATTTTTTTTTTTTGCATTTATTGGAAATGGCTTTAATTTAGGCTTTAATTTTTATTTTAATCTGTTTGGAAAATGGATTTTCCAATGTAGTCACAAATTAAGTCTCTTTCTTCCAGTTTCTATTCGAACAATCTGTATCGCTCCATCGCCTAAAGGTATTACATAATTGCACAAAAAATCGTAGTTTGTAAAAGATACATTTGTGTGAGTGTTTCACCACCAGATTTTATAAAAGTTTATTTTGAGATTTAACTTTTAAGCTTTCTAATATTGTTCTTATCTTCCACAGCATCAGATCTTTCACCAAGTTCCTTTTCTGTTCTTTTCGATTTCTTTCTTTATAGAGAAAGACCTCCATGTTTACAAAGTGTAGATCCATTCTCCCCAAGTTGCCTGCTTAGTAGGATTCGTTATACTATATCCATTTCGCCATACTTCTTCCATGAATTGATTCCTCTACACTCTTTTTTTCTGCCTAATTTTTTACAACTCATCCTTTTCTTATTTTGGACCTTTCAAATGTCAGCAGCATATTTCTTTTTACGACATTGTCCAGGTATTCTCTTAACCAATGGACAATATGTTTCAATCTCGTACTTCTGAAATTATTTGTTAAAACATTTACAAGTAGCGTTTACCGCATCTATGAATTTCATCTGTTAGCACTTATTGATCTACGATTTTTATAAACTACTTTTTATAAAAGGAACTCAGCATTTGTTCCTTAACTGCTAGTTTATTCATTATTTACTGGATGTCATCTGCATAAACTTCTTTGAAAATCTTTGTGTGGAACCAAATTAATAGCAATGCCAGACATTCTCCGTGGCTTAGACACCAATTTAGAGATTATAACTATAATTAATGTCAATCAGACAGCTCAATATATATGTGTTAATGTATAAATATGTACATGTTTATAATGAATAATAATGAATGAAAGAATGAATAAAGATATATATATATATATAGAAGATATATATATCTTCATGCAGTAAATAGTAAAATTACTAGAAGTTTCTTCAACGATGGTTTCACAAAATAAAAAAAAATAGCAGACGAGTTGATAATGACAAAGTGGACAAAGGAGCGGTCACTGACTATCTTTCTTCCTGTTTACATCAGTAATGTAAATAAAGTTAAATGTGACATCTGTTTGTCCATGTATCTGTAAGAAGGCATTACAGATGTCGTATTTTGGTAACAATGCACCAGAATCTTATTACAAAAAAAGAAGGAAAATACACATAAAAAGTTTCGGAATTTTAAATTTTAATTTTTTTTCAAATGTGCTCATCCGAATGGCGCATGTTTTGTTATTACCAGCCAATAAATGGAGCATTAATATTCTAAAATAAATAAATCACTTAATTTGCGTTTACTATGAAGTTTAGGAAACTTTAGATTAGGAACTTAGTTTTGACCATCTACTGGACATTAATATAAAGTTATTTGATTTTATTGATGCAATTTGTTAAATTCTTTCGAAGAAAAATACTTAAAGTAAGATTGTTTGAACTTGAAGACGATGACTATTTCGGAATTGGAATTCGAGATTCGAATTTATTATGAGCGTACTATATATTTTTGCCTTTTTACCAACTACTGTAGTCTACGATTGAATTGAACTACGGTGGAATTAGAGGACCAAGTCATATTTTCTTCCTTGTACTGCGGCTCTTGAGCTGAGATGGCACAAACAAACTGTCTGCCCTCTACACTCAACATCTTGTCCAGCTAGGTAGGAGTGGCTTCTCTAGGTTTTCATAAATCTCTCGCCACACCCCTTCCATCCTAAAACGTCGATTTAGCCAATTTATCTCTATATAAATATCTAATTATTAAGTCACTTAGTTATGGGAAGACAAAGGATTCTTTTCTATTCAATTCAACTGGTTTTATGGGTACGTTGAAAACAAAGTAGGTTATTTGCCTTACAAGTAATTTGGATGTGCAGTACACTGAACGAATTTTCCTCCCTGTTAGAACAAACTAATGTTAACTGAACTAAAGGGGTTAAACCTACAGGGGTTGAAATACTGTTATAAATTTTCTGCGTTAAAAGAATATCTGATATGACTAGTTTGGGAGACTTTGAAAACTTAAGAGAGCGAAGTCTTCTAGCTCTATTATTTGCGTCCATAGTAGAAAATATATCAGCTTTTCAAATCTTGGTAAGTTTAAAATGAAATTTGATAAATTGAATATTGTTAACGTTGTTTCCTGCGCCCATGTTCGAATCTTCAATTTCATTAATTGCCAACGAGATTCAAATACAAAGAAAATACAAAATGGATGTTGTATGAACTTGAATGAGTGCGCAAGAAGCGGTGTACTGTCAAAGCAAAAGATATTTTATGAGATAAGTTTGGGAAAGTTGCTCTGTTTACTTACCATTTTGTCGTACATTTAATGTTAATTCTTACTTGCTTTAATTTATTTTATATTAAAAGTCTTTGAAGGAATATCATGTCATTTGTGCACAGTCAACAGTCTCTATAGGGTTAGTAATTTGAAATAAAAATTATGTTTAGATTTCTAATTGATTTGAGGATAAAAAATAATTATTTGAAAAAAATTTCCTACAGAGAAAGGAGAGAAATTAGATAAATCCAACGAGAGAGTAAATACGTTGAAAATCCACCCAGTAATCAATTTAATAATTAGGTAAAAATGCAATGCTTATTTTAGAAATGATAGAAGTGCATAAATAAGGTTATGTATGAACATTTAAAGACAAGCCAAAATATGGGGTTGATGAAAATGTAAACATTTCCAAAGTATTTAGTATATTAATACCTATTTAGTCACTCAATATAGTATTTTAGTATTTATAGTATTTTACAGGGTGTAACAGCAACCTCTGGCAATACTTCGGGATATGGTTTTTCACTTTATTTGGTACAAAAAATTTCTAATAAACCATGGTCCACAACCTTCCCAATTTAATTTGGTAACAGTTCCCATTTTAATTTTGTTGTTTTTTTAATTTATTTCGCATTTTCTTTAACAAAACAAGTAAGGAACCCTATGATATTTATTATCATGGAAAGCTGTTGAAATGTAGATATTTTTTCTGTAACCGGACTACACGCTAGCCTTAAAGAAATTTATAAAAAAATACTATTGAAAAGTTGTTTTTAACGGTCAAAGCGCTATAGAAATGAGTTTAAAGTCTCTGAAAAACCTTATAATTAATTCAATTAAAATAAAACTTCTGTTTCTTATAGGAAATTTAATGCTCTTTCCAAAGATGAAATTGAATATGATTTATGTGAAAAACTTTTTGAGATATAATCAATTTTATGAGAAAAAGTAGGAAAATTGAAAATTTTACAAAATGAAGAATAAGTTTTGAAGGCGAACGAATCGGACCATGATTTATTAGAAATTTTTTGTTCCAAATAAAGTGAAGAACCGTATCCCGAATTATTGCCAGAGGTTGCTGTTATACCCGTATATATTCGTCGACTTTCGTATCTCTTCGATTAAATCGGTTGTAGTTCCATCAGCTGGCGAGGTTGAAAAAAATTTTGATCCTCCTTTAAATAGGTTTTTAAATTAGTAATGTAAAATTAAAATCATTTGTTGCAAGATAGTTTATTTAAACTAAAATAATTAATAAGGAATTTACCAATAAAAGTGATTGGTCTATTTTATAAAGAAAAAAATATTACTATAGCCAATGGAAATGAATACATTAATTAATGTAAATTTATGAAAAAATTTGTGAAAAATGGCCTCCTTACAGAAATATGAGTGAGAATTGCAGTTGCTTCTGTTGGACCAGATCAGCTGATTTCCATGGTTGAATTAAGCTTTTCGGGCATTTCCTGAAAACAGAGTTTCAATATAATTCTTCTTAATTTATTGATTGACCAAGTAATAAAAGTAATATTAGATACATATATCAGTTTAAGAATAAGTAAAATCAAATTTGCCATAATTAAAGAGCAATTTTCCTTCGATACTTTCTCTTACTCCTCGAAATTGTAAGATATTTGTTTTGAGGTCCTCTGATAATGAAAAACATGTTTAGCAAACGGCCTGTATTGTTTGTGTATGTGAATGTGTAAGTATGAGTAAAACATTGAAAAAAAAGGAAAGGACTCTGGAGTACTACTTCAGTACAATATATGGTTTTACCACCTACCTGATTTTAATATACATTAATAGCATTGGTAGTTTTAAATTTGAAAGAAACTGGTTAACCGGAAGTGCGATTTTACAGACTAAATTTGTGAGTTTTCTCGAAATATTACCACGATTTTCTTTAAACTTGCAATACTCACTGAATAACATGAAAATGTATTCGAAATATTTTCCAAGAAAAACTGGTTATAGAGATGCTTTTAGTGTCTTTAATAATAATATGCCCCTGCAGGACCGGGGACAGAATAGGCCTGCTCCAAATCTGGGTAGTCTTAAGAGGCGACTAACTATATTGGGGAAAGTGATTAGCGCTTCTTAGGGAGGGGGGTTTTCCCTACTAGCCCAGCTTGACAGGGGGGAACATGAAATGAACACAACCTACAACACTCTCACTCACACATACACACACACAAACACACTTACAGACACATAACACATAACAAAATCCTGCAGGGTACACGAATAGGGCTGTAACTCAACGTGTGAGCTACCGTGCTGAGGAGTTGGTTGGCGGCAGGGATCTTGGTCGTCTCCGTGCCATCCGGATACCAGGCGATCTCCGGTTGTAATATAGCCTTCCCACAGTATCCAGGCTCTGCTGTGGGCGATCGCTTTCCTTGGAAGCTCGTGGGACCAAAATGAACCCTTCATATACTAATTCTTCTTCACAGGAGTCCATCTCTCAAAAAACGGACATACAACCTACACTTGTTAATCCACATCCTCGACCAATTCTTCCCAACAACCTTTATAACCTGTTTATTAAAAAACAGGAAATACATAAAAAATTAATAATGAGAGAGCGTATGGGCTTATACAATATGAACACAATGAATATAAAATTAAATTTAAAATAAGTAGCAAAAATATTTATTATCTTCAACAAGTCAAAAGGAATGGCGCTTACCTTAAACGCAGAAACCTTAACATCAGTGCAGGTCAAGTTTCTTTACCCATATCGGGGATAAAGTAAGTGGAAAATAGGAAAAGGAAATAAGACCTTATGTGCCTGTAACTCCAGAGTCTTGATCCACACACTGCTGCTTGGCTGATGAATCTTGATTAATTATTTAAACAAGCTCCTGGAAACAGCAAAGCCAGAGAAGCAACCGGAAGTAGACAATGTGCTTTTACAATAAACCTTAGGGGCCGGGAGAATCCGGAGACACTTACTCGACAAGACACCAACTTATTTACACTAACCCCGAAGAAAACCAGAAGTGGCATTACCTGGGTTTTCACGTATAAGGATAGAGCAAGTGGTCTAAATTGCATAGACAAATTACGACATACACTGCCTTGTACGAGTAATTTAGAGTGACTCACTTATTAACCCTAATCTCGAGCAAAACCAGAAGTGGCAAAACTTGGGTTTTCAAGTAAGGAAAGTGGTCTAAACTGTAAAAGTAGACTGTGCCGCAACATACATCTAGCTTGTTCGAGTGCTTACGAGTGACTGACTGGAGAGGGTAATAAAAGGGACTACCCCCTCTCTACATTTAAGACACAGCCATAGATTCATAAATTATTATATTCTGACGGCGGCAAATTTAAATTCGGATAAATACCGAACAAACACCATCCAATCCACTGTTCCGTGCAACACTTCTACTTTCCCTATTCCTACACATCCACTAGTCTCATGCTCCAGTCAAAATGTCTGTTCACAATGGCACCTCTTGGGCACAGACATAGATGCCTCAGAGTCTAAAGGTGGAACCGTTTCTGACCGCCCTCTTAGAATTTCGAAAAAGAAGGGATGGCCAAAATGCAAACCCAGAAAAAATGCGTCCGCTGAATAAAGCATGTTTAATGACGAACAATCTGGAATTATGTACTAAAGTTATTAGTGTTTCTCCCATTCGTGGTCATTTTGGGTTTGTGATATGACTGAATCAATTATCCAACGGAACATGCGGGGTTACAAAAACAATGTCGATTGATGACGGAAAACCGACCCACTGATATGTGCCTCCAAGAAACCAAAGTAAGACGGGGTACTCTATACGAATCCCCGGGGATACTACACCTAGTAAGGAGGTACAACCCGCTTCAGATGGGAGGGCGCATGGCGGTGTTGCGTAAGATAGAACATCCCCAGCAGGCGACTGAATCTCAACACTAATCTATAAGCTGTGGCCGTGCGTTTAGATTCACCGTTGCAGATCACTCTAACAAGTGTTTACCTGCCTGACATTTACTGGCGAAGGGGTGATCTAGAAAACCTGCTCTCACAGCTGCCCGCTCTGATTTTGGTAATGGGAGATTTTAGTTCTCATAAAACCTGGTGGGGTTCAGCTTCGAGTCATCCGCGAGGCAGGTCTCTTGAAGAGATAATACATAATAATAATTTATTGCTAGTTAACAACGGTGCCCAAACCCATTTTAATGAATACTCAGGTTCCTTTAGTGCCATAGATCTAAGTATAGCAACTCCCACCTTAGCTGTTCGTTTAGATAGGACTACGCTAGAAGAACTTTTCCAAAGTGACCACTTTCCGATTAAGGTAACCAGCTCCATCTGCAGGTCTGATTTTGTCTCACCAGTGCGATACGACATTAGGAGGGCATATTGGTCCAGTTATTTACTGGGCCATTGGACACCAGTATTTACAGGAGATGTTACCATTGACACTAATAATTTTACTGAAGCGTTGTTGCGGACGGCTGGTGGTTCTGTGCCGAGGGTCGATGGTAGAGTCAAAAGACCTCCCGTTCCCTGGTAGATTCCGGACTGTAAAACGGCCATTCCGTCAAAGAATCGGGTCTTTAATCAATTTAAGAACACCCGACGAAAGAAAATTTAATCAATTTTAAGGAGTTAAGAGCCAGAGAGGCGAATTATTAAAAATGCTAAAAAGGATACCCTAGCCTCTTATGTGTCAACGATATCTACATCATCTTCACTTAAGGAGTTTTGGAGTAAAATAAAAATCCTTTCTGGTGGACACAAAATACCGTCGGTACCTGCGCTTCTTCGAGGAAATGTCGTCGTCACTGAGCCAAAGGATGTGGCTGAATATTTCGCCTGTTACTTTGCACAAGTGTCAAGTTCAAGGACTTATTCGGTTTAATTCCTTAGGCGGAAAGGTGGCGAAGAGGGGCAGCCACTCGACTTTGACACCGTCACTCTAGAAAGCCATAATGTTCCACTAACCATTCACGAATTCGGAAATGCACTCGGAAAAACCAGAGATACTTCGCCAGGGCTGGATGGGATCCCGTACGCCATGGTAAAAATCTGACTGTGTCAGATAAGGAGCAGCTCTTGTGGCTTTATAACCGCTTGTGGGAAACCGAACAGTACCCTGACAGGTGGCGGAAATCAATTATAATACCGATCCTTAAAGAGGGGAAAAATCCCAGCACCCTTCTAGTTATAGACCCATTTCGTTGGCCACCTGCTTGAGTAACGTCCTCGAAGCAATGGTTAATAAGAAATTAGTACATATCCTAGAAACCAGAGGGCTTTACAGCAGGATTCCGCAGGAATAGATCTACTTTGGATCAAATGAGTCGTCTATATGTCCAAATACGCCTTCTTGAGGAGAAAACACGTACTGGCCTCGTTTTTTGACCCGAGAAGGCCTATGGCACAATTTGGCGGCATGCAATCCTGCGGAAGTGTCACGAATGAGAATTGAGGGGAAATTTACCCAAGTTTATGCGTAGCTTTTTGATGCTTCGAAGAGAATAAGAGTACGTTTGGGGTCGGCCCTATCGGCCCCAAACATTTTAGAAAATGGCATACCTCAGGGATCGGTATTAAGTGTAACATTATTTC
This sequence comes from Triatoma infestans, assembly GCA_011037195.1. Lineage (NCBI taxonomy): Eukaryota > Metazoa > Arthropoda > Insecta > Hemiptera > Reduviidae > Triatoma > Triatoma infestans. The sequence goes on along the minus strand of JAAEAF010002498.1, from coordinate 49,115 downwards.
TAGTGGCGGTAAATTGTCTACCAGAATCATAGGGGATTCCTTGCAGGTTTCCTTATATGTAGATGATCTCGCCATATACTATCTGATGATGACCTAGGTGAAATTGGGGAAACGCTACCGCAGGCAATAAATCGAGTGGCTGCTGAGGCTGCCAAAAACGGGTTCAAATTTTCTAGAACCAAAACGGCATGCATGCATTTTAGTAGATTAAGGCATGAACATAGTCCACCAAACTTATATTTGGATAACACACTATTAGAGTACAAAGGAAGCTCACGGTTTCTGGGCCTCATATTCGATTCGAAACTGTCTTGGCAAGACCACATGGACACAACTTGTCTGAAAGCAAACAAGACCCTAGATGTATTGAAATTTTTGTCAAAGTATATAGATGGGGAACAGATCGCGAAATTTTAAAACGCATATTTATTTGTATCAGCCGCTCTAAGTTAAAATATGCTGGCTCCTGTGAATAGCTCAACACGCAGCTCACGCCTGAAACTACTTGATAAAGTGAGAATGAGGGATTCAGGTTGATAACAGGCGCCTTCCGTACCAGTCCTCTGCAAAGCCTCTATGTAGAATCAGGATTGCTGCCACCACAGTTAAGAAGAGAACAGTTGGACACTATGCTATGTCGCCGGAATATGGGGAAAATCAATGCATTCACTGTTTCCTACCATATTCGAGAGCCATTCCGATGAAGAATTCCAATAACAAAGTACGCGGACGCTACCTCTTGGATTAAGAGCTAAACGCCTAATGGAAGCGGAGAGATAGGAATTTTACCCAGTAGAGGGATGGAAGTTTAATACCACTCCTCCCTGGCTAATATCCCATGCTTGCGTCCCTATGGACCTGGCATTATATAAAAAACATGATGCACCTCCCGTTATCTATAGACAAAAGTGACTTGAAATCTTAAATTTTTATCACGATTACCGACCTTTTCGGATCCTGCTCAGACGGGTCGAAGATAGATAACGGTGTAGGCTGTGCTGTGTACACGGATGGAGTTACCATTAGATGGATACTCCCTCCTTATGCTACAGTGTATACAACAGAAATGTATGCAATATGCCAGGCCCTGAGACTCTCACTTTCAAACAACTACATTAAAGTGCTTGTGTTATCTGACTCTTTAAGCACATTTGATTCATAATATTTTTACTTGATATATTAATCAGAGATAGATATAATAACATAGAATTTGTTTTGACAGATAAAAGATTTATTCATTTTATACGGCTTGTAGAGGATGGCACTACTCAGGTATCCACACTCCCCCTGGACCGAGGATCTAAGAGGAGATTTATTCATTTAATACGGCTTGTAGAGGATGGCACTACTCAGGCATCCACACTTCCCCTCGTCGACTGGACCGAGGATCTAAGAGGAGATGTATGGAACTATGTCCGATATCCTGGGGTTCCAACATACTTGCCGGCCAAGATAACGCGTTGGATGCTTTACGGGAAACAGCGGAGCATGTGCCATCCCAGTTAACGCAGAACCGGCTCGAGAAGAAAACAGTTCGAAGGGCGCTAATGACCTTGGCTGGCAGCCAAAAATAATAATAATAATAATGAAGTCTTTACTTGATATATGAAAACATATTCTTCTCTTGTTTACAATTGTGTAGCAAAATATAAAGACACGCCTGATGGTAATTACCGTCTGGGAGTCACACCTCATTAAAGTAAACTGGGCAAATTGAGTTAAATGAAATAAAAAAAATAAAGATGATTAAATAAAAATAAAAAGACAATAATAATAATAAAAAATAAATAAATAAACTTCTTCAAACAAAAAGGAAACTAAATTCAAAGGCAAACTGCACCAAAGCATTATAATAGAAAATAAATAAAATAAAATAAAAACTTACTGATTTGAGGCAACTCTTAACGAACAGTGTTCCGAGACAAGGACAGGACGACAAAGTCGCACGCACACATATAGCCAGACAAAATAGAGCTGGCCCACAATACAAACTGCTGTAATTAGTCTACCACATCAACTCTCTCTATCCGCATAACAAAGATATTACGTGTGATGCGATGTCATTCATTTTATCTGTAAGCAAAACCTCTCCGAGAAAGGCAAGCGTTCATCGATCCTGCTCCATATTGCTATCTACCCACTGGTCCCAGAAGGTATTAGAGACTTAGGTGCAAAGAGCCCTTCAGGAACTAAACCGATAAGTCTTAGCACTGAAATTGTATGCCGCTTTACAGAAATTAATCAGTGCCGCCCAATCCTTGCCATTAATATACTTTAGCAATACACTGCAACTTAAATATTCACATTGAATATAACAATGTCGTATAGTTGCCAGAGCTGGCAGACAGCCAGGAAATGAAACGAATCCTTCCTCTCGATATTTTCACTAAGTTCACCAGTTAATATTTTCCTGTTTGTAGTATTTAAAATTTAACTTAATTAGATGTCCTCTGCATTTTATATTCCTTCGGACGTTGTTCAGTGGTAAAGTTGTGTGAGTTATGAAATTGTTGGCAAAGTGAAATATCAACTTTTTATTTAACGGAAACTGTTCTGAGGGTGTTAAGTTTGTTAAGTTTTGTTCTTATATACTATCATAAACCATTGTGTAACAAAATCTAATCTTCTAATCTTGTAATCAGGGTAAAAGTGATCTTCCAATGTTGGGTGTTATTAGATAGCAATTAGGTAATGTTGGGTCTTATAATATTAGAGTCGTCCAATACTATGTTTAAATTAATAATGGTGTCTGTAAGTCAGGTTTAAATGTAAATTTGCTCCAACTTTATTGGTTTTGACAGAGGACGCTCTAGAGTCCGCTCAGGAATACAAGCATTAATCCCTACTACTTTTGACTGGCCTAATTAAACAAATTTAGACAAAATTTGAAAGTTTCAATTTTAAAGAAAATGTATTCAATTGTATTAAGTACAGTGTTGTAAGTATTTTGCACCAACCTTTTTTTTTTAATTCTCTGTTACTGCAGTTAAGAGGAGGTGTTTAATTCTGCAATTCTAAGTCAGATTTTTGGAATTTGACCGAAAATACAAGATTTGAAGTCGCTCTAACGCGAAAAAATGTTTTTAGTAAATGGCCTGTGTTTGTACTGCGCGGGTGCGCGCGTGACAAAATATCTGAAGAAATTGGGTGTGAAACACTCATACGATTTTTCTTACGTCTATTTCTTCTATTTCCTGCTATTTATTTTAAGACAAAGGAGTAAATTTAGAAGTTTTGTAGAAATTTGGTCATTTAATATATGAGTGTATTAGCAACAACCAACGCGTTGGTTTAGCGGCTAGCACACTCGCCTTTGATGCGAGAATTCGGGGTTCGATTCCTGTGAGGGCAAAGTTGATGTTCACCCAGCATCGTGAAAAAAAGTGGGCGAAAACCAGACGCCTCCCAGTACATATCGCCGTCAGGAAGTCTCCGCTCTTCACGAATTGTTGCGCCGCCAGAGGTTTATAATTTTTTATTAACAACTATAAGGGACAGTCGTGTTTTTTTTTGGCGCGTCAACTACAACTACAACTACAAATGAGATATTTTTCACAAAACCATACCATACAGTATTTCCGAAAACCCTTTATTCTGTGTAATTCTGAGGTCATCAAAACATGTAGGCATTTCGAAATCCTAATTCGAAAATTTGACGAAAATTGCCATAATTCTTCTTTAAGTGCAGTAAGAGAAAGTAAAAAAATCAGTTGAGAACTGAAGAAAAGCGAAAGTTGTTTGTGAATGTTTCATATCGAAGTTTCGTGTTTTTTTGTATGAGTTCAATATGTGTAGTCCCACTTCAATAAAATTCTATACTCTATTTATTATTAAATTTCTGTAAGTATTTTTAGTACATTGGAATATTGGCAGTATTTTTCTCTTACCTGAAAAATCTGCCATACCAACCGTGTCCCCATGCAGGTTCCCGTCGATATTAGCATTTTGAGTATTCTGATAGACAGCGTGCGTAGTTTTTGCATACTGTTGGTTATGTATTATATTATAATTGTTAACATTGTTATATTCTACTCCTTTAAAGGTAAATGAGTCATTAACGATATCATTTGGCCCCGCTGAACGGTGGCCATGATTGTTATCTGTATTCATTGCTGTGCAGATTGCTATCAATAGTGCCAAGATAATGATTGTCTGAAATAGAAATTTATAATAAATTTATTATTATTATTTGTTAAAATGTTACTTATTTGACAAAACGCCTCTTCTTTGAAGAAACAATTTTTACAAGCTCGAGTTCAGATTTAGGTAAAGCAGATAGACTTATTACAAGGATAACAGGACTGCATTGGAGGAGAAGTCGTTTAAGATGCATATGTGGTTATATAGCGAGATATTTGGTTGCTAAGAAGAAGTTGAGAAGTTAGGGACGCTTAGTTAAAGATGAAGGCCAGTAAGTCGGTTGTGAACGAGAAAGAAAGGAGGAATTGTTTAAGTTTAGGACATCTTGGAGGATGCGTCCTCTAGCTTCACTATTCACTCTACCTTAAGATTTAGTAGACATTCAACATGACGAACAAATACTTTCCAGCATCGACACTTCACTACTATATCATTACCACCTAGATCCTTCACGCCTAACGAAATTAAAAACGAAATAAGATCACTTTCTATAAACGAATCTCAATCATCAACTATCTTTTAAATATCCTAAAAAAATTATGTTTATAACCTGCATTTTCAACTCTGTTTTTCGAACCACTCATTTTCCAATATTGTGGAAATTTTCGACAATAATAATGATTCCCATGCCCAAAAAAACCCACTTACAAGCCTTCTTCTTGCTGACCTATCAGTGTGCTTCCCATTCTTGGAAAAATCCTTGAAAAACTCCTTATCAAGCGCCTTTACCGTATCCTAGAACCATTTAATATCAATCCCTAACACCAATTTGGTTTCAGATCCTTTCACTCCTCTATTCGACAAACTCTCCGCGTTATAGATACCATCGCCTCCGCCCTTGAGAGCAGACATTACTGCCCAAGTATCTTTTTAAATATTGAGCAAACCTTTAATAGTATATAGCAAGAAGGTCTTTTGTCAAAGCTCAAGGGCATTTTCCAAACACCATTTACCCCAAAAATCTTACATTACAGACATTTATTCATGTCTGACAAAGCACTTCTCTCTCTTCCATTTACCCAATCCAGCAGGAGTTCACCAAGGGATCACTGGATGACTACCACAATGTAGCAATCAAGTCATTGTAATTATGAGTTAAGCTTATTTACAATAGGTTATTGCTTCCACATCCCTTTCATATATTACATGATTTATTTTTTATTTTTGAGGAGTTATACCAGTAGGACCAAAGGAGCTAAACTGTCTTTAACCTCTCACCTTTCCAGAAAACAATTTTTCCCAAGAAATTTTAAGAAATCTGGGAAGATTCTAGGGATGATATATCCTCCTCCTACACCTGGTAATTTCCGAAGGCTTTTAAAGCTTCACTGAATGATAGTATTGCAATCCTTTAGAAGGTCTCTTCGGAGTTTCCTCCATCCTCCCCACAGAATCTGCAGGTGATGAAAATGTTTATCTTCTTCTGTAGCCTTTTGAGTGCAGAAATACCCCACTAGGAAAGCTGCTAGCTGGCTAAGACTATTTTTACTCAGACTGTTGGATGTCTTTTCTAGCTGCCCTGACATTCATACTGCCTCGATCCTAGAAGGGATGCTCCCCATCATCAAAATAATACTCAAAGGAAAATACTCAAAGGAATATTTCTAACCTTCGAGGAAATATGGTGGCAAAATTAAGGATTTAAGGAAGTGATACAAAAGTTATCAGCTTTTTTAAAACCATGGTTCAGACTCAGGTAAACCAGGAGGTTTAGGTAAAACTTATTGGAGATTAGTGAGAATAGGCAACTTGTTAAAGGAAATGGATTGGTGATAAGGAAAACGGCTCTATTCTTTCTATTTCTATGTGTGGAATACAGCTGGATTATTGAGGATCTAAGCAACAGGTTATGGACTCATAAGGCAAGAGAAATTGGCATTGAAAAAGTAGCAAACATGGAGAAGCAGTTAACACTTCGTAATCTATCAATTAACCAATGTATTAAAAAAAAATAATTGTTTTCTTTTGTAAGTGATTAAAAATAAAGAAGTTAAAAAATATAATATAAAGGGAGTGACAATAAATTTTATAGTTAATGGCCAAAAAATTGTCCATTCAGTATAAAAAGATACAACTTACTCTCAAATTTATGGCCATAATTTAGATATTTCTTTTATGACCGCGATAATTTAAAAAAATAAAGTGTTTAGATTCGAAACTCATCCATCAGTATACAAACTGCAATATTTAGTACAAATTAAATTCGATAGATTAGAAACTCTTTCATCAGTTTACAAAGTGTATAATATAGTACAAAATTAAATACGATCTCCATTTTTAATAGATAATATTTTGATAAATTATTGCAAAAGTTGACGATAACTTAATTAAGCAATTACACAAAGAGGAAATATATACAGTAATTAATATTGATAATAATAATTAAATAAATTAACTATAAGGTAAAATTTCAAAAACACCTAATGATAATAACTATCTAAAGTAGGAAAGTAATTTAATAATTTAAAAGTATAAGTTATTTGGAAAACATTTTAAATAAAATAAAATATGTAAGAGATGTTTTCGATTTTTTTGGGGAGCATTGTAATATGTAAAATAGGCCCCAAAAGCCCAGATTCCCTTTTATTTTGTCTTATAGGCGTTTCTATAATTTTCTAAGAATTTTTACTATAAAAAATTTGATTGATAACACCGATATCACCTACTCTAGCCACAGTTATTACTGTTCCTGCCAAAAGTTTAACAGATGGAGTGCTAGACTTAAGGTGTCAGCCCTTGGAATGATTGAGAATCATCTTTAGCAAATGGCTCAGCGAATAGTTAAACGTAAACTGCAGGAGCGGATCTGTTTATTATAAGAATCATTTCAAAGCATCATTCCAGGTCGTCATCAAAGCCACAAATTTTGGCATAGATCTATTCTATTTATAAAGCAAACGGCTATGAAATCGGATACATTTAGCCCAATAAAGGTACTTTTGCTTATGGATTCAAGTACAGTCATTATGACAATGGTAAATGTTGACGTTATTCATATTACCTACCAGAAAGAAAGCAAGTCAGTCCATCACGCGAGAATGGGAGATAATTATCCAATGGGACCAGCACATTATGGCTATATAGTTGAACCAACTAGTTAAAAAGGGCTCCTTCTTGGACCCAAAAAGAAGTAACTGTGGTAGTAGATAAAATTTGGCGGTTCTGGCACACCTAAAATATAAAATGGTGTTAATCCCCGGCCTCCGCAACTCAAGCCCACCGACCAAAAATAGGTCTCGACGAGCGCTTAAGTCACACCCACTTACCCTCTCCCCTTCCCTAAGCAACACCCACTGACCGATCATCGAACTCGAGGAGCACTTAAGCTACGTCCACTTTCTCCTCCCAAGCCTCGCTCACCGACCAATCATGGAACTCGATATGCACTTAAGGCACATTCACTTATCCCCATCCCTCTCTAAGACACGTCTAATTACTCCCTCACCAGCGACTAATCATCGATTTCGACACTTCTAAGCTCCGCCTCCTTCCCCTCACTTCTTAAGCTATGCCAAACCGATGTCTTCATTTTCTTTCTATCTCCACCCCTTACCTTGGCATCCAATCCGATGACTCTATTTTCTAACCATTACCACTACCCCTTACCATTACCTCCATAACCATTACATTACCACCACCCCCTTAATCCATACGATGAATGCATTTTTCTTGCCCCCCACCCCTACTCATCGTCCAAATTGATAACTCCATTGTCTTTCCACCACCACTTCTTAATCCCGCATCCAAATCAATAACTCCATTTTCTTTCTCCCCCTTTACTTATGCTATAAGAAAGCTCGTTCTTCCACTTACACAACATGGCGGAACTTAACCAAGGCAACTCTAACACCAACCCCCTTCTCACCTTACTCTGGGCAAGAGAGAAATTATTGTTTATTTTATGAGAAAAAACTTGTCTTACCTGCGATTCGATCATACAAACTTTAAGTTGGAAGTCCATCACCATTACCAGTCGGCCACAATGGTCCTCTCACTAGCTATACATTTCAAACACATGTTTATTTCAAATACACTATCATAATTTTATTTCCCTCACTCCACTCACAAAAAATGTGCAATTATAGGAAAAATATGGCGGAGGGCATTCAACTTTCAGACACATAATAATAAAAAAGAAATAAGTACTTACCCTCTTTCCAGCGCTGTGGATGCTGTAACGATATACACATACCGACCACGCACTTGGAACTGAATTTCAGACAGTGCAACTTACTGCTAGTAACATTATCCCCACTTCTATGACGTTACATCTAACAGCAATGCCACTGCACTATTTATGAAATTAATTAAAATTATTAATAAAATTGTATTAAATATTTAATTATATAATATATAACAAAACCACTGGCTTCTAGACAATTCTCACTCTTATGACATCACACAACCAATGTTAATACTTAATCGTATTAAACAAAAAAATCTATTCTTATCTTAATCTCTTTTTATTATTTATTTTTACCTAACTTTGTACTCAAATCTACATTATCTCCCCTGTTCGGACATGTTACCTCTTTACTTATGAAACAAATTTGTATATACAATGAGTCATCAGCAAGTCACACAAAAAAATGTAACCACATGCCATTCTTTGAAATGTTTATTATTATTATGTATTCATAATTATTTTAATATTTATCCTGTTAAGAAAAAGTGCGAAATATATACAACCAGTAATTGAGGAAATGGTTTATTTTTTTCCAAGAACGTCAATACTTAATCCTATTAAGAAAAAATTAAACTTTGTACTCATTACCAATGTTGCCTGTCCGACATGTTACTTACCTTACTTATGAAGTATGTTTGTATATACAATGAGTCATCATGCAAGTCTCAACAAAAATGTAACCACATACCATTCTTTGCAAAAGGATTATTATTATTTTTTTTCAAGCACTTTCAATACTTAATCCGATTAAGAAAAATGAAGTATACACAATGAGTCACCCAGAATAAGTTTATTTCATTTTTTCCTAACAATGTTAATTAAGAAAAAGAATCTGATGTGAAACAGTCCAGACATGCATTACATACTGTCTTACTCCAGTTCTCAAAATTATAATTGTCAAATTTTATAGTTTGTGTACCAAATTTAATGAAATTCATCGAAAACTGATAAAAACTGTTCAGTGAAAGCGCACTTCAGGTTTACTAATTTTCTTGAAACTCGGAATTTTGGCCATCTATTTACTTCTAATTAAGTTTGTTTAGATGATAGAACTGTATAATCAACCATGATAGTAATTTAGAGGAATACATAACCCCACCCCTCCCGCAAAAGTGTCCTTAAATGAATTTTTCCAGAGAAATGTTTTAAATAAAAGTTGTATACCTTTGTATGTGTAGTCTATATAACAAGTTTCAATAAAACAACATTTTAAAAGAAAAATAGAGAAGGCAATGTCGCTATAGTATCAAGTATCCAAGCAGATAGAAATAAAAGTAAGACAAAAATCCATTACGGACTTTTTTCCACATCAAAAAATATGGACGTAGTTACGTAGTTACCTAACACCGTATGTGGTATTTTGATGTGGTTGGTTCCGCAGAACTGAAAAGCATCAGAGATATTTTCCGTGATAGCCTACTTCTTTTTGTGGTCATCGACCAGTTTCGGGCGTTCGCCCATCATCAGGATGCATTTGTAAACAGGGTGATACCGTAGATGTCCACAGAGCGAATTTAGTGTATTTACTTTTCTTAAATAATTAATCATTTATTTAACAGAATTTTGTTCACATGTAAATAATATACAGCTATAAAAATTACTATTTATAGGTAGTTTAACTAGTTTTTTTTTACTCTCAACAACATAACCCCCTCTTTATCATTAAATATAGTTCTCAACATTCGCGAATGTTTTTGAGAACATAACCCTGGCGAATGTCGAGGGATTACTTTAATTCATTTTTTTTTTTGTGAGTGGGGTGAGGGCAATAAAATTATGATAGTGCGGGGGGGTGAGTTAAAATAGAAGTGTACGTTGAAAACTGTAGCTAGCGAGAGGAACATTGTGGCCGACTGGTTATGGTGATGGACTTCCAACTTATACATTATAGGATCGAATCGCAGGTAAGACAAGTTTTTTCTCATAAAATAAACAATAATTTCCCTCTTGCCCTGAGTAAGGGGCGAAGGGGGATGGTGTTAGAGTTGCTTTGGTTAAGTTCAGCCATGTTGTGTAAAGTGGAAGGAGGAACTTTCTGATAGCCAGATTAAGAAGTGGGTGGAAAGAAAATGGAGTCATTGATTTCGATGCCAGATTAAGAAGTAGGTGGAAAGAAAATGGAGTCATTGATTTCGAGGCCAGATAAGAAGTGAGTGGAAAGACAATGAAGTCATCGGTTTGGATGTCAGGGTAAGGGTGGTGGTGGCAAGAAAAATGGAGTCATCGGTATGGATGGTAGGTTAAGGGGTAGTGGTAATGGCTAGAAAATAGAGTAATCGGTTTGGATGCTAAGTTAAGGGGTGGAGATAGAAAGAAAATGGAGTCATCGGTTTGGATAAGGAGTGAGGGTAAGTAGGCGAGGCTTAGAGGGGTTGTCGAAATCGATGATTTGTCGCTGGTAGGGGTAAGTAGGCGTGACTTAGAGAGGGATGGAGATAAGTGGGTGTGGCCTAAGTAGGTCGAATTCGATGATTAGTTAGTGGGTGTCTCTTAAGGAAGGGGTGTAAAGTCGTCGTGGCTTAAATGTTCGTCGAGTTCGATGATTGGCCGGTGTGTGTTGCTTGAGGACCAGACGGTGAGGATTGCTGCTATTTTGTATTTTGGGTATGCTAGAAACGCCACATTTAATCTAATGATTTTTACTGAATGTTCGCTTGTCTTCATCTAGATAATCAATTAGAAATCTAAACTTAATAAAATGACTTTTTAGGAAACCATACACTCCCCTTTTCCACAAACTTCTCTCACTGAACTTTCTTGGAAAAATTTCCCAACCGAAGTGATAGGTCTCTTTATTCATAATTAGTGCAACAAATTTAATCAAATCCGTCGGTGATTTATGGATAAAATCATAAAATCTAAAATAACTTCAGTGAACACGCACTTCCGGTCAACTAATTTACTTGAAACTCAGAATTTGTACAACATATTTAATTCTAATTAAAATTTAGTTGATAGATTTGTATATCTAACAGCACTTTATTGGAAAACACAAAGTCGCAACACCAAAAATCAACTTAAATGAGTTTTTCCGAAGAAATGTTGCAAATAAAAGTTGACTTTCTTTGTATGTTTAGTCGGTATATTAAGTCATAAGAAAACTGTTGAACACACACACACACACAATTTTCTAATATCTAATTTTAATTTTATGGACTCAGGGGACTTGAAACGTGTATTTTTGGAGAAAACTCGATATCGAAAATTTGACATTATTACAATACTTTTCCCCTAACAGTAGTTAGAGGCTTTTTTGCCTCATGCATAAAGTAAAAGCTTTTTTGGTTTTGGCATTAAGTATTCCAAATAGTTAGGTTGCTCAGATATACATAAATAAAATTCCGATTTGATAGCCAGCCCAAATCAACATTATAACGGTGCTGTTTCAAAGACCATTTCTTGATTAAATTATATTAATTAGGGTTAGAGAAAGTCGAGTAAATCACTCTCACAGCAGAGAAAATGTCTTATGTTAACTTCACATCACTTTTCTTTTTTTCTATTGTTTAGCGCAATATAATTGCAAATATTTTTAAAATATAGGCAACGTTAGTTTTATTATAAAATTATTATTATTTTGTCTTTATTTATTTATGTTAATGCAATATACAAATAAGTAGAACAAAGAAGCTTTTAACAAAATACATAAAGACTGTCTGCTTGTGGTAGCATGTTGCAGAGCCAGTAAATAATTAAATAATACTTAACCATTTTACTATATCATCAGAAAAATACATAACAAAGGAAGAAATCAAATATATATACGAAAAGCTACGGAGAATTTCATGAGAACAGATCTTATTTATACTATTAATTTTAAATAAATATAAATCTTAATAAAATACCATAATTTTACTTTGTAATTATTAATGTATGAAGTTTAATATTTTTTTACAATTATCTACTACAATAGAACAGCGTCATTACCAGTACAATTGTTGACAATACTATTATTACTTTACGAATTCATATTACTAAATGAGTAGGCATTTGTAACATACCAATCACTACCATTTAGTAGATTTAGCATTGGTTGCATATGTTGCTTTTTTTTTTAAATTTTCCAGTCTAATATGTTCAAGTCTTGGGCAGTCAACTAGAAAATGATGTAGCGTTTCCACTTCCTCAGCAATACAAAGCGGGCAGCGATCATAAGAATTAACTATTATATGGCAAACAATTTAGTCTTAATTCCACTTCTAATCTTTGCAATCCATCTAATATTTAATAAGAACTTACCACTATACAAAAAATTATTTATATCCGGATTAAATGACACTTTACTATACCGCGTATACGAGGTAGATTTATTCATTACAAACACAAACTTTTGTCTTAAATTCCTCTCCAACTTATTACGCATTTCTACAAATATACTTCTCCATTCTTGGATTTGTTCAATGTCCATTCATTACCAACATCAAGGCTGTTTGCCGTTTCAACAATATCTTTGTATCAATAAAGCTTATTTGAATTTTTAATTGAATTTTTGATATATATACATTTAATTATGTATATTCAGTAAAATTACTAGAAGTTTTCTCAATAAAGTTTAACAAAATAAAAATAAAAAATAGCAGACGAGTTAATAATGACAAAGTGGACAAAGGAGAGGTCACTGTCTATTTTCCTTCCTGTTTACATCAGTAGTGTAAATAAAGTTAAATGTGACATCTGTTTGTCCATGTATCTGTAAGAAGGCATTACAGATGTCGTATTTTGGTAACAGTGCACCAGAATCTTATTTTTTTAAAAAAAGAAGAAGAAAAATATACATAAAAACTTTTGGAATTTTAAATTGTTATGAGCGTACTATCATATGTTTGCCTTTCCTTCTTTCCAACTATGGTGGTCATTAGCGAACGAAGTCATATTTTCATTCTCGTCCTGCGGCCTCTATAGCTGCGAGGTCACAAATAAACTACCTGCCCTCCACACACCATATCTTTCCCAGCAAGGCAATAATAGCCGCTCTTGTTTTCATAAATCTCTCTCCACATTCCTTCCCTCTTAAAACGTCAATCAGACCGATTTAGCTCTATATAAATATCTAATTATTAAATCACCTAGTTATGGGAAGACAAAGGATTCTTTTTTATTCAATTGAACTGGTTTTATGGACACTGTTGAAAACAAAGTAGGTTATTTGCTTTACAAAAATTTTTCCTGTACCCTGTTAATTGTTAACTGAACTAAAGGGGTTGAAATATTGTTATGAATTTTCTGCGTTGAATGAATATCTGACGTGACTAGTTTGAGAGGAAACCTAAGAAAGCGAAGTCTTCTAGCTCTATTCTTTGCGTCCAGAGTTGAAAATATATCCGCTTCTCAAAACTTGGAAACTTTAAAATGAAATCTGATAAATTGAATAAAGTTAACGTTGTTTCCTCCGCCCATTTTCAAATCTTAAATTATATTAATTATCAACGAGATTCCAATAAAAGAATATATTATTAACAAATAATTATTAATATAAAGAATATATTATTAATAATTATATTATAAGATGAATGTTGTATGTTCTTTTTTTATAGGTCGACTAAAAAAAAACTGAACATCGAAATGAGTGCGCAGAAGCGGTGTACTGTCAAAGCAAAGGAAATTATGTGAGGTAAGTTTGGGAAAGTTGCTTTGTTTACTTACCATTTTGTCGTACATTTAATGTTAATTCTTGCTTGCTTTAATTTATTTTATATTAAAAGTCTTTGAAGGAATATCATGCCATTTGAGCACAATCAACTGTCACTATGGAGTTAGTAATTTGAAATTAAATTTATGTTTAGATTTCTAATTTATTTAAGGATAAAAAATAATTATTGAAAAATAAATTACTTACTGAAAGCTGCGAAATTAGATAAATCCAACGTGAGAGTTAGTACTTTGAAAATCAACCCAATAATCAATTTAATAATTAAGTAAAAATGCGATGTTTGTATTAGAAATGAGAGAAGTGGAATAAATAAGGTTAAGTTATCTGTGAACATTTAAAGACAAGCCAAAATATGTGGGTTGATGGCAGTGTCAACATTTCCAAATTATTTAATATTAGTACCTATTTAGTCACACAGGTTCATATAGTATTTTAAAAGTATATATGTATATTCGACGACTTTCGTATCCTTTCGACTAAAATCGCATGTAGTTTCTTCAATTTGCGAGTTTAAAAAAAATATTGGTTTACCTTTAAATAGGTTTTTGACTTAGAAAAGTAAAATTAAAATCATTTAATAGAAGAAAGTTTATTTGAATTACAATAATTAATAAGGAATCTAATTGTATTTACTAATAAAATGTGATTGCTCTATTTTATAAACAAAAATATTATTGTAGCCAATGGAAGTTAATTAATGTAAATTTATGAGGTATAAAAAAAATGGCCTCCTTGTAGAAATATTTTCTGAGAATTGCAGGTTGCTTCTATTGGCCTAGATCAGCTGATTTCCATGGCTGATTTATGCTTGAGGAGCATCTCCTGAAAACAGAGTTTAAATATAATCCTCCTTAATTTATTGTTTAAATAAATACTAATAATAGTGATATTAGATACATCTACCAGTTTAGTAATGAGTAAAATAAAATTTGCCATAATTAAAGAGCAATTTTCCTTCGATACTTTCTTTTACTCCTCGAAATGGTGAGATATCTGTTTTGAGGTCCTCTGATAATGAAAAACATGTTTAGCAAACAGTCTGTATTGTTTGTGTGTATGAATGTGTGTGTGAGAATAAAATATTTAATCAAAAAGGAATAAATAGCGTTATGATTTCCTACTTCAGTACAATGTATGGTTTTACCACCTCCTTGATTTTAATATACATTAATAGCATTGGTAGTTTTAAATTTGAAAAAATTGGTTAACCGAAAGTGCGATTTTACAGAGTAAATTTGTGAATTTTCTTGAAATATTACAACGATTTTCTTTAAACTTGCAATGTTCACTGAATAACATGAAAATGTATTCGAAACATTTTCCAAGAAAAATTGGTTTTAGAGATGTTTTTGGTGTCTGTAATAATAAAAATAATAATAATAATAATAATAGTAATAATAATAATAATAATAATAATAATAATAGTAATAATAATAATAATAATAATAATAATAATAATAATAAATAATAATCATCACAAAGTTTTACCCCATAGGGGAAGAGGACTAGCATGGCGTCCTTGCGGTTATCCCAGTCTAACAACAGTCACAACACTTAATTCCACTCTACACGCACACAATACACATAGGGCCTGCAGAGGTAGTTGATGTGTGCAGCTACTTGGGTCTAGCGATCCCACTAGCAAACTAGAGCTCCCCACCATACACACCCAATTACACCTGAACACTCAACACTTTACAGACGACTATATACCTGCAAGAACAAGGACACGCTCTCGTTTAGAGCTTGGAGTATAAATACCTCTCCCTCGTGCTTGCCGGCACGAGGCTTTGGGGCTAGGGTGGAAAAAAGGATCCTCGGCATTGAGGGAGACGACAACCTGCTAGCGTCCGATCCTGACACATGTCTTTGGCCTCGGCTTCACCTGAGAGCCCTACCTGGGGGACAGCCCGCTTTCAGCAAGGCTAGGGAATTCTAACTCAGGGGGGTTCCTTGGGTTAGGAAGGGTGTCGCGAGAACACGGGCCGATATGGAGTATCGGAACGTTGTCTTCCGTGGCACCTGACTGTATCGGGGTGTGATGGTCTATCCGAAGCCCATTTTGAGCGTCCGAGAAGACGGGACTACATATATCGACGAAAATTATAAGATTATTATGGATAATAATCAAAAACATCTTTGTGGGCAAACAACATTTCTTTCTTACCCTAATATCCCGCCCCATTTCTACTCCAACCTTCCAACCTAACAATTCTCTCCCTTCTTCTAAATCCCTTCCCCCTGTAGAGGTTTCCCACTCTACAGTAATTCTTGCCCCCTCGAATGATCTCACTGGCAAAAGATAAGGCATGGAAAAGTACAACACGACTGGAAAAATATGCTGCAACCCCATAGCTCCTCTTCACCGCCAAGGAAGAAAGCCAGGGGCGGCAACAAGAGAATATCTGAAAAATTAACTAAGTTTCTAGATATGGAAGAAGATAATTGTGGAAGGTTCTTCCTTGCAAAAAAGCAGGATGTTTCCTTCGCAAATAAGTGTTTCTTTCAAATTGTACCAATACATAAAATCGTCTGTAGACAAGCCAAAAAGTGTAAAAAAGCAAAACGATGGATCTATTTGCATAGAAGCAGAAAACGCGTTCAGGCAGAACGCTGAATTTGAAGCATGTCCCCAGAAAGGTCTAAACAGATCGCAAGTCGTAATTATGTGTCGGAACTTTGTGAATAGCTCTGTAGAAGATATAAAAGAGGGTCTTACCGATCAGGGTGTGGTGGATGTGAGGCAAATATAGCGGAGGCAGGAAGGTTCCTTAGTGGATACTGCTACCTTCGACCTCATCTTTGACCGCCCAAGACCGCCACAGATGATTGACGCAGCTTTCTACAATCTTAAAGTGCGCCATACATACCTCTCCAATGAGATGCAATAAATGTCCGAAGTTTGGGCACACTTCCATGAAATATAAGGCTGTACAAGCGGTGTGCATATGTGGTAAACCTAACCATGTGGCGATTGCACACCGCCAATTACATGTGTAAACTGTGGCGGAGATCATACTGCCATATCCACGGGGTACCCAATTTTTGCTAAAGAAAAAGAAATTCAGAAAATAAAAACACTTCAACAATTGCCCTATCATGAGGCAAGGGCAATTGTTGAAATTAAATTTTACTCAACACAAGAAATTTTATACTCTGATAAAGCAAAGGTACCCCAAGTAGTGGCAACATTCCAGCCCCCGCAATTAGCCTGGGGCAACAAATAAAAGACCTCTCCCTGAACTTAAAGGGGAACTATTACAAAGATGGGAGAAATCCCACCGCCCAAACATGCCTCGCAAGGGGCATTGGCGGCCGAAAGGCTACCAACAACTCCCACAGCAAGTGAGAGTAATACAAAGGTGGGATCAATCCCACCTAGACAAATGATTACCTCCGAAGAGGAGTAGAAGGTGGTGAAATCACCGAAACGCGCTACCTGGAGGAAAAGTCCAAAATTGATTCTGCCCAAGCCCAATAAGAGTTAGGGGGAAAAGTAGTGGATCTACTAGAGGACAAACAATCTCCATTGACAGCTCCCCCCATAAACAATGACAGCTGTTGGGGACGGACATTGAAACCTCGGAATCGGAGGGTAAAGCATTTGAAATGAGGGTATGCCATTTCTGACCATCCTCCTAGACATAAGAAGAGAGGCTGGTCTAAGGGTAAGCCTCGAAAAAAGGCGCCACTGAGTAAGTATTCATCTTAGCATCTAGATACATTTCTTTATCAATATAATTGGGTAATTATATCGTAAATAGCTTATTAAGTGCTAGGATCCTACCAGGCATGAATTCTCCCAAATTTTAACATGTGTAAGTTCTATTTTATGTTAGGGAAAGGAATATCGAGTACTTTCCCCTTGTAGCATCTTCCCCTCGTTTATTAGCGTGAATGTACTAATTAGTACAATTCATACTAATTAGTGTGATTGTATTTATTAGAGAATGTATTTATTAGAGTGATTGTATTTATTAGCGAGAATGTATTAATTGGCGAGAATATTAGGATGAATGTTTGGTTTGAAATGGAATGAAGTAAATAGTTTAGGTTGAAAGAAATTCTATAAAAGTATTTCAACCCGATTAAGTTTAGATTAACAGTAGGATTAGTTCACTTGAGGATGTGCAGGAATATTTGTTAAAAGTACACCTAAAATAAAATAGTTTTCAGCAAGCAAATAGGAGGTTTTTTAGGATAGGTTACGTAGATGCTCTTTAGGATAGTTTCTTGCTTGCAATATACGAAATTTATCACTTATCTGCATGCAAAAAAAGGTCCACATTTATGAGATGCCAATAGATCCAGATCTTTCAAATTAATTTATTATATATACTCGTATAATTCTTGAATACTTCACAATAAATAAATAAAAAATTAATAAAAAGGGATGGCACAACAAGAGATCCACACTCCCCCTCGTCGACATGTCCACGAAATAAGAGGTTATGTATGGTATTGTGTTCAATAACTCTGAGCTCATCCATGCCTTGCTAGGCAACGCATTGATTTGAATTCCATAAAGGTTGAAGATGTACCATCCTAGTTACTGCGGACCGGTTGGAGAACGAAACAAACTGAGGGGCGCTAACGCTAATGACCTTAGAAGTTGGTGTGCCAAAAAAAAGAAGAAAAGTCTTCATTTGATATATGAATATATATTTTTCTCTTGTTTACAATTGTGTAACAAAATTTAAAGACATGCCTCATGGTAATCACCGTCTAAAGAAGTCACACGTTATTATAGTAAACTGGGCGAATGGAGTTAAATGAAATAAAAAACATAAAGAAGATTAAATAAAAAGACAATAATAATAATAAATAAATAAATAAACTTCTTCAAACAAAAAGGAAACTAAATTCAAAGCATTACAGTAGAAAATAAATAAAATAAAAACTTAGTGATTTGAGGCAACTCTTAACGAACAGTGTCTCGAGACAAGGACAGGACGACAAAGTCAAACGCACACATATAGCTAGACAAAATAGAGGTGGCCCACAATACAAACTGCTATAATCACATTCAACTCTCTCTATCCGCACAACAAAAATATTACATGTGAAGCGAAGTCATCCATTTTATCTGTGAGCAAAACCTCTCCGAAAAAGCCAAGCGTCCATCAATCCTGCTCCATATGCTATCTACACACTTTCCCAGGAAGTATTAGAGACCTTAGGCGCAATGAGCCCTTCAGGAACTAAACCGATAAGTCTTAGCTCTGAAATTGTATGTCTCTTTACAAAAATTAATCAGTGTGTCGCCCAATTCTTGCCATTAATATACTTTAACAATACACTGCTACTTAAATATTCACATTGAATACATGATAACAGTTAGCGCGTTTGACTCCCACGCGGAGGTCCCGGTTTCGCGGAGGCCCAGTGCTACCCGTAGATTTTTTTCTTCCTAGGAGCCTCTACAGCTCACTGTTCAGTGATAGACAGTGTTGTCTGTAGCGAGAGAACACTGTCCGGAGGCCGGCAGTGAACTGAGAGGCTCCGGGCGCTAATGACCATAGATGTTGAAGCGCCCTAAATTTAAAAAAAAAAAAAATGAATATAACAGTGTGTATAGTAGCCAGAGCGGGGCAAACAGCCAGGAAATGAAACAAATCCACCGTCACAATATCGTCACAAAATTCACCAGTTAATATTATACTGTTTGAAGTGTTTAAAATTTAAATTCATTAGATGTCCTCTGCATTTTATAATCCATCGGACGCTGTTCAATGCTAAAGTAGTGTGAGTTAAGTAATTGTTGGCAAAATGAAATATCAACTCTTTATATAACGGAAACTGTGCTGAGGGTGTTAAGTTTGATAAGTTACTATCATAAACGTGTTTTCTAATCAGGTTAAAAGTGATCTTCCAATATTGGGGGATCGTACAATACTATGTATAAATTAATAATGGTATCTGTAAGGCAGGTTTAAATTTAAATTTGCTCTAACTTTATTGGTTTTGACAGAGGATGCTCTAGAGTCCGCCTAGGAATGCAAGCATTAATCCCTACTACTTTTGGTGTGACACTAGCTACCTGACACCAAACTAAACAATTTTAGACAAAATTTAAAAGTTTCAATTTTAAAGAAAATTCAATTGAATTAAGGTACAGTCTTGTAAGTATTTTACACCAGACTTTTTTTTTCTGATTTTCTGTTACTGCAGTTAAGAGGAGGTGTTTAATTCTGCAATTTGACCGGAAATACAAGCTTTGAAGTCGCTCTAACAAGTAAAAATGTTTTTAGCGAATGGCCTGTGTGTACTGTGCGGGTGCGCGCGTGAACAAAATAACTAAAAAACTTTTGGGTGTGAAAAACTCATACGATTTTTCTTACTTCTATTTCCAGCTATTTATGTTGAGGGGCAAAGGAGTAAATTTTGAAGAAATTTTGTCATTTAATGTCTGTATTTAATATTTAATGAGTGTATTAACGACAATGTCCTCGACACTTTGGTCTAATGGGCTAGCGCACTCGCCTTTGATACGAGAATTCTGGGTTCGATTCCCGTGAGGGCAAAGTTGATGATCACCCAACATTTCCGTGAGGGCAAAAGTGGGCGAAAACCTGACTTCCAGTATAAACACCGCAGGAAGCCTTGGCTCTTCACGGACTGTTGCGCCGCCATAGGTTTATCATTTTTTATTAACAACAATAAGGGACACTCGTGTTTTTTTTGGCGCGTCAACTCCAAAGTTTATTAGCGCCAATTGAGATATGTTTCACAAAAGCATACCACACAGTACTTCCGAAAATCCTTTGTTCTGTGTAACTCTGAGAACATCAAAACATGTAGGCATTTCAAACTCCTAATTCGAAAATTTGACAAAAATTGCCATAATTATTCTTAAAGTGCAGTAAGAGGAATTAAAAAAAATCAGTTAATAACTGGAAAAAAGAGAAAATTGTGTGTGAATGATTCACATCGAAGTTTCATTGTTTTTTTTTTTTTTTTTTACTGTGATTCTTTTTGATAAGTTCAATATGTGTAGTAGCACGAAAATGTTGTCAGTTGTAAATCTTAAATATAAAATTCTATAATGCATTTATTATTATATTTCTGTAAGTATTTTTAGTACATTAAAATATTGGTAGTATTTTTCTCTTACCTGAAGAATCTGCCATACCAACCGTATTCCCATGCAGGTCCCCGCCGACATTAGTATTTTGAGTATTTTGATAGACAGCTTCCGAAGTTTCTGCATACTGTTGATTCAGTGTTATATTATAATTATCAACATCATTGTATTCTACTCCTTTAAAGGTGATTGGCCCATTAACGATTTCATTTGGCCCAGCTGGACGGTGATTTAGATAATTAATTGTTTTCTTTGCTGTGCAGATTGCTATCAATACTGCAAAGATAATGATTGTCTGAAATAGCAATATATTTGAAATTTATTATTATTATCATTAGTTTTAAAGTATTACTTATTTGGCAAAATCGTCACTTCTTCGAAGTAACAATGTTTACAAACTTGGGTTCAGATTTAGATAAAGGAGACCTAGTATAAGAAGAACAGGGCTGTGATCAGAGGGGAGATCGTTTAAGATGTATATGTGAGATGTTTGGTGCTAAGAAGAAGTCGAGAAGTTAGGGCCGCTTAGTTAAAGATGAAGGCCAGTTAGTCAGTTGTGAAGGAGAAAGAAAGGAGTAATTGTTAAAGTTTAGGACATCTTGGACGATGCGTCCTCTAGCTTCAGTATTTACTCCTCCTTAAGAGTTAGTAGACATTCAACATGACAAACAAATACATTCCAGTCTCGACACTTCACTACCACAGTCATTACCACCTAGATCCTTCATGCCTAACGAAATTAAAAACGAAATAAGATCACTTTCTATAACAAATCTCCTTAAAACATCGAATAATTTGACCTTATAACATCGACTATTCTTTTTAAACTTCTTAAAAATCTGTGTTTATTACCCACATTTAAAATCCGTTTTTTGTAGCACTCATTTCCCCATCTTGTAGAAATTTCGACTATCAAAATGATTCCCAAGCCTAAAAAACCGATTTATAATCCTTCTTCTTACCATCCTATCAGACTGCTTCTCATTCTTGGAAAGATCCTTGAAAAACTCCTTATTAAACGGCTTTAGCATATCTAGAACCACTTAATATTATTCCCTATCCCCAATTTGGTTTCAGATCCTTTCACTCCTGTATTCAACTAATACTCCGCTATATAGATACCATCGCCTCCACCTTAGAGAGTAGACATTACTGCCCAAGTTTCTTTTTAGATATTGAGCAAACCAGAGTATAGTATGAAGGAAGGTCTTTTGCCAAAGCTCAAGGGCATTTTCTGAACACCTTTTATCTCATCCTAAAATCGTACCTTACTGACATTTTTTCATGTTTGTCAAAGCTCCTCTCTCTCTTCCATTTACCCAATCCATGCAGGTGTTCATCAAGGGAGTATTGTTGCACCTTTTCTATACCTAATATACTCAGCTGACATTCCTAATCACCCAAATAATTATGTCTACACATTTGATGATGATACCAAATCCTCTCCCCCAGTTCGATTCTTGTCAAAGCTTCCCCTGCTCTCTAATCTCACCTTATATCCTAGCCTTTAATTAGAAAATTGAAGTAAACATTTGTTATTGCAAATAAGTAGTGTTTACACTAAATCGAAAAACTCTTTCTCCAATTTACCTCAATGAAATATCTATTCCGCCTGCTGTCCATGTGCGCTATCTTGTACTATTCTTGGGCAAAAGAATTACCTGGTACCCTTACACTCGGCTCAAGCGCTCCGACGTTATATTACGTATTAGACACCTCACGAATCTGCTTGACACATGCTCAAAATTAACACTCTCCAACAAAAGACTCCTTTACATCTCCTTACTGAGATTACTAAGGACTTACGGACTGGAACTGCATGGAACTGCCAAGCGTTCTATCTGAATCACATCTAAACCATCCAATCGTATTATTTCTAACAGTCCTTTCTATGTATCCAACCATACCCTCCACACAGATCTCAATATTCGTTTCGTCAACACTCTGGCTAATACCCTTTGTTACAGATTGGACAATAACCTCTTATCACTCTAATCCTTTAGCGCAGGCCCTCAAATCACATTCACTTCCTGAAAATTCTCAACGACGCTTGAAGCGCCGTTGGTCTTCCATTGACCTTAAATAGCTCGTGATAGTCATCACTGAATGACTAGCAATCGAACAATCAAGTCATTGTAATTATGAGTTCAGTTATTTACAATTGGGTATCGCATTTATATCACATGATACATAATTTATTTTTTATTTTTGAGGAGTTACACCACCTGTACGACCAAAGGTGCTTTATTGTCTTTAACCTCTCACCTTTCCAGAAAAAAAATTTTCCCAAGAAATCCTAAGAAATCTGTGAAGATTCTAGGGATGATACATCCTCCTCCTACACCTGGTAATTTACCGAGGCTTTTAGAGCTTCTCTGATTGAGAGTATTGCAATCCTTCAGTAGGTTTATTCGGAGTTTCCTCCATCTCCCACAGACTCTGCAGGCGCTACAAATTTTTAGCTTCTTCTGTAGCCTTTTGAGTGCTGAAATACCCCATGAGGAAAGCTGCCACCTTGCTAAGGCTATTTTTACTCAGACTGTAGGATATCTTTTCTCACTGCCCTGACATTCAGACTGCCCCGATCCTGGAAGGGATGCTCCAGAGGAATATTTCTAACCTTCGAGGAAATATGGTGACAAAATTATGGATTTAAGGACTTAGAATTATCAGCTTTTCCAAAACCATGGTTCAAACTCAGATAAACGGAATATTGAGGTAAAACCTACGGAGATTAATGAGAATAGGCAACTTGTTAAAGAAAATGGTTCGGTGATAGTGAAAACGAATCCATACTTTCTATTTGTTGGTGTGGAATGGCAGCTGTATTATTGAGGATCTAAGCAATAGGTTATGGACTTAAATGGCAAGAGAAATTACCACTGCCAAAGTAGCAAACACATGTGGAGTATAAAAACATTTCAAAATCCACCAATTAACTAATGAATTAAAAACAAATTGTTTTTTTTTTCTATAAGTGATTAAAAATAAAATGAAAAACATAAAAAATCAAGGATGTGACAATAATTTTTATAGTTTATGCAAAAAAAAAATAAAAAGGTGCATTCAGCATAAAAAGAAATAACTTACCCTCAAATTTATGGCCATAATTTAGTCATTTCTTTTATGACAGCGATAATTTAAAAAAATAAAGTGTTTAGATTCGAAACTCATCCATCAGTATACAAACTGCAATATTTAGTACAAATTAAATTCGATAAATTAGAAACTCTTTCATCAGTTTACAAAGTATAACAATAGTACAAAATTAAATACGGTTTCTATTTTTAATTGATAATGATTTAGATAAATTATTGCAAAAGTTGACGATAAGCTAATTAAGCCATTAAAAGAAGAAGAAATATAGGTGGTAATTATTATTGATAATAATAATTAAATAAATTAACTGTAAGGTAAAAGTTCAAAAACACACTAATGATAATAACTATCTAAAGTAGGAAAGTAATTTAATAATTTAAACGAAATTATTTGAACAACATTTTAAATAAAATGAAATATGTAAGAGATGTTTTTCATTTTTTTGGGGAGCATTGTAATATGTAAAATAGGCCCTTAAAAGCCCAGATCCCCTTTTATTTTCTCTTATAGGCGTTTCTATAATTTCCTAAGAATTTTTACTATAAAAAATTTGATTGATAACACCGATATCACCTACTCTAGCCACAATTATTACTATACCTGCCAAAAATTTAACAGGTGGAGTGCCAGACTTAAGGTGTCAGCCTTTGGAATGATTGAGAATAGGTATGGCAGATGGCTCAGCAAATAGTTTAACGTAAACTTCAGGAGCGGATCTGTGTATTATAAGAATCTTTTCAAGGAATCATTCCCGGTTGGCATCGAAGCCACAAATTTTGCCGTAGAACTTTTCTAATTATAAAGCAAACGGTAATCAAACTCCAAACACATTTACGCCCAGTAAAGGTAGTTTTGATTGTGGATTCAATTACAGTCATTATGGCACTGGTAAATGTTGACCTATTACTTATCAGAAAGTAAGCGACACAATGCCATCACTTGGGAATGAGAGATAATTTTTTTTTGTCATTGGGTATACTACACCATACAGCCACTACTATTTTAAATAGATATTTTTTGCTTTAAAATTTTAAATTGCTTTTTTTATCAAAATGTCTAATGCTTTGTAAATGACAATTATATTGTTTACTATTAAATGGAGAGTCCAATAATGGTATTATTGATCAAATAATAATTTTCTCTGACTATTGTTTTTGAACACGTCATAAATAAATGCTGGATGTCGTCTACAATGTGGCAACTTTCGCATATTTCAGTTCTTCTTTTCCATATTTTGTATAAGTATTTCCCACTCAGCGCATGACCTACATTCTTACTACTTTTCTACTTACGTCGTTCTGCTGAAACCATGGTAGTTTTCCTACATCTGGATTTCATTACTTGTAAATTGATCCTATGTTGGATATATTCAGCTTGTCAGTCATCTGTTATCAGTTTTCTTATTAATATTTTTAAATCATTGTGCGGGACTAAGTAATTAGATGATATATTTTCTTCGCTGACCTCTCTAGCCACTTTATCTGCCATTTCATTCCCGCTGATGCCCACAGGACCTTTCAACCAGATTACCTTCACTATTTTATTTTCACCCTCTAAATCATTTACTGGCTTTACTATTTCGTATTTTAATATGGTGTCATTCAAACTGCATCCTGGATTGGTTAATTTATGTACTATACCTTTGCAGTCGGTGAATATTGCAAACTTTGAATGAGGTAATGTCTTTGCATAATTTAGGGCTGCCGAAATTGCTATAGACTCAGCTGTGTAATTAGAAGAAGGTGGTAATAATTTAATTTTTTTATTTGTATTAGTGGGTACATAAAAGGCAGCCCCTGTATGCAAACCTGTTTTCGAACCGTCAGTACATATAATGTAAAATTTAGGGTGCCTATCTTGTACATCTGAGCAAAACACAGCGTTAATCAGTTGGGTCGGAACGTTATTGTAATCTGGCATGTAATCTGTTTCTATTGCTTTTGTTATTAATTTGTATCTATACTGAAATATAGGGGTCTTGGCATATCTATACATTACGCTTTCAAAGTTGGATAAATTTATAAAGCTATCGACCATTAATGGGGTAGATTTCTTCTTCCAGTATGCATATGTTAATACAATTGGTGCGATGTGTGCAGTCTTCCTTGATATTAACGGGGAGTATGTCATGGTTTTCAGAAATTTCTATTTGCCACCATCTTTCTTCTCAAGTGAAGTGGTAGTTCAGGAGTTTCTGCTCTTATTATATCCAGTGGGATTTTGGTCAATTCTTTCAACTTAGATTTACTCGCATTATTATAAAACATGCTGCCAAAATAAAAAACAGACCTGATAGTTGCCCTGTAGAAGAGAAAACATATAGATGGATCTGCTCCCCAGTTGTTATGGCGTAATACATTAATGAATTTTTCACATTTTTCTATTGCATTGTCTATGTGGTAGTTCCATTTTAGTTTACAGTCTAGCCTAGAAATCTGACTGTCTTTGCAAAGTATTGTAGTATCACCTAAGGTTACTGAGTTATCAAGTCCAAAAGATCCTCTTTTTGAGAAAGGGTAGATTACTGATTTCTCTTTAGAGTGACATAACCCATTGAGGGCTCTCCCCTCAAGAACTGCCCTCATTGGGACATCTAATGCTTCTATACAGTTTTCTATTGTCTTTGAGATGTGAAGATGCAAATATCATCAGCAAATTGAATTAATTTAAAAGGAAAATGGATTTTATCTTGAAGTTCATTTTCATAAATTATTTTTTATAGGAGACCGCTTAATATTCCTCCTTGGGCTAATCCAAGTTTACACATTTTAGGGCCTACCAACCGATTATTAATTCTTAGAAAGATTTTCCTAACTGAATATAAAGTTATTATTTTAGTTATAAATTCTGAAGGAAGACCAGTTTTATGCATTTTTGTTGCTAGTATTGGGAGCTCCCAATACTAACAACGTGCAGTTGCACGTTATCATAAGCTCCTCTTAAGTCAAGAAATAAACTCATTAGTATGCGATTTTTGGTAAAGGTTTCATCTATTTTCTTTGATTAGTACGGTGCAGCAGTCCTGTACTGATTTACTTTTCCTGCATGCGTATTGAGAGGATGAGAGAAGAGAGTAATATTCTGGAAATCTAATCTGGCCTTTATCATTCTCTCAAATATTTTTAGAATGCAAGACGAAAGAGAAATGGGCCTATAAGAATTACTGTTTCCATGTGATCTTCCTGGTTTGAGGATAGGTATATATTTTTTTCCTCTGGATTGACATGGGGATAGGTATAAGTACATGTAATGACCACTCTTCAGGATATTCTCCGGAGACCAAAATTTATTGAAAATTTCTAGAAGTAGTTTCTTAGCATTATCCGGTAATTTATTAATCATTGGATAATGGATATTGTCTATTCCAGGCGCAGAGTTACTACTTCTTTTAATTGCTTGGGTTAATTCAGCGAATGTCAGAGGGTCATTTAATAAGTTACTATTTCTTATGTTATCATTTATGTTAATTGGTATTTCATTTGACACAAATGGAGGGCAAAGTTTATTGTGAAAGTCGTCTTGATCTATATTTATAGGAAGGTTAGTTGTTGACTTTCTATTTTTGAGCTTCTTAAGTGTGTCCCAGATATGCCCATATTAGAGTTTCTACTCAATCCGTCACAATATTGTTTCCAGGATTTCCTCTTTGCTTCTTTAATTACCCTTTTTGCTACGGCTGCAGCTCTTTGATAATTAATATAATTTTCGTAATTATCGTAATCATTGATAATGATTAATAAACAAAACAATAAGAACAACTATACAATTATAAAAAATGTAATATGAACAATATAAATCCAAAAGCAACTACATACAAAACAAGTCAACAACTATAAACAACAAAACAGACAAAATAACAAGGGAATCTACATGAAACATCAGGCAACAAGAACCACAAATCTTGGAGTCAAATACTTTTAAATAAAGAGGCCGCCTTTAGATATCTTAGGACACTGGTCACTACTGAGTGATTGTCGCTAGTGCTTCTTCTACCGTTGATGGTATGTTGTAGAATTCTCCAAGGTGCTCTTTAATTTCTTCTTTAACACATTTTTATAGGAAAGAATCTCTTGAGCTTGATAAAAATTCTGATAAGTATTTGTTGTATCGAGCTTTAATAGAAAATAAAGAAGATTTCGCTACTCATTGCGGGTTTAACCCAGTGACTTGTTTTAATTTATCTGATCTGAGTTTGTGGTTTAAACTCAAAGAAGAGCTCTTAAATCTAAATAGAGTCCCTTGGATGGAGAGGAATTCGGACAAGGAGTATTGCCAGGTATGTAATCTTCGGCAGCCTGAGACTCTTTATCATTTTCTTGGGGAATGTCCAGCATTTGCTGACTCGCGAAAAAGATTCTTCGGATCTGATATGATTTCTGGTAGTTTTATTGTTGAATTGTTTTCCACCTCAGATCGGTTATTGCTTAAGTTTGCTTGTCATATTTGGGGCATAAGAAATTTATGATTATCAAATTAAATACTGTATTTACTCTCCACATAATGAATGTACACTTTTTTAAACAGTATAATTCAGAGAATTTATTAAATTTTTTGTGTCTCTTTTTATTTTTATGTTATTTTATTAATTTCTTTTTCTATATATTTTTTATAGCTGTATTTTCTTTGTTTTTTGTGTAAAATTTCCTAATTTATATTTTACTTATTACATTATTGTAAAACTTTTAATTTTTTCTTTATATTAATTTTTCATTTTTTCTTTTTCTTCTACTTACATTTACATATTACTTTGTTTCAATTGCAAATAGTTATTTTATTTTTGTATGCATTTTTGATATTGTATTTAAGACATCTCCGGCAGACGGCTTTAGCCATGCCTATTGTACTTATTTTTATATATCAGTTTTTGTATTTATTTTCTTTTGTATAATAAAGTACTATTTAAATAATAAATAATACTCAGAATCGCCCACATAATCGCACTCACACACACAAGTTTCTAAAATCCAATTTTATGGACTCGGGGGACTTGAAACGTGTATTTTAGGAGAAAACTCGAAATAGAAAATTTGACATTATTACAATAGTTTTCCCCTAGAGGATTTTTTGCCTTAGGCATAAAGTAAAAGCTTTTTTGATTTTGGCATAAAGTATTCTAAATAGTAAGGCCGCTCAGATATATACAAGTAAAATCCCGATTTTATAGCCAGCCCAAATCAACATTATAACGGTGCTGTTTCAAAGACCATTTCTTGATTAAATTGTATTAATTAGCGTAAGAGAAAGTCTTGTAAATTAGTCTCACAGCAGAGAAAATGTCTTATGTTAACTTCACATCACTTTTCTTTTTTTCTATTTGTTAGCGCAATTTAATTGCAAACATTTTTAAAATGTAGGCAACGTTAGTTTTATTAATAAAATACTGTATATACAATTTTTTAGTAGCATCTGTATATACATAATTTTGTAAGGATCCTTTCCCACACTTGACATTTTAATTTGACGTAATTGATAAAGATGTCTAATTTTGTTTGTTTGTTAATAGCAATTGCTTAAGAGACTTTTTCCGTGGTAGCCTGCTTCAATTCGTGGTCATTGACTGGTTTCGGGCGTTCGCCCATCTTCAGGATGTGTTTTTCAGACAGTGTGACAACACAGACTTGCACAGAGCATTCAGTTTACACACTCCGTGTGTATTCAGAATTTGTACTCACAGAAGTGTACTCAGAATTTGCTCTGTGCAAGTCTGTATTGTCACACTGTCTGAAAAACGCATCCCCTGAAGATGGGCGAACGTCCGAAACCGGTCGATGACCACAAAAATGAAGCAGGCTACCATAGAAAATGTCTCTGATGCTTTCCAGCTCTGCGGAACCAACCACCACAACAGCAATTGCTTGAATGATGCTTCTTTTTTTTTATTCCATATATTTGTTTTGTCAGCTATTTTTAAGCATGACCGCATACATAATGGCCGACAAAATAGTAAAGAAGAGAGGTAATGCGGCCGATGCTGATCTTCAAACGGACAGTAATTACGGATTTGGTTATGCTAGTCTTTATTTCGGTTTCTATGGCAATGGTTACTATGGAGGCTAGGCTGGCCATATCCCCATGGCTATTATGGATGCGGTTAGTTAAATATAATTTAAGGTATTAGTGGTTTACTTTATTTATTGGCAATTGTATATACATTAGGACTAAGTACAATTTTGTTTTTTCCTTAAGTGCGTATCCACGTTATAGAATGGTCACGGTCATTATGGTTACTCTGGATACCCCTGTTTTGGTGGATATTATGGTTGATTGGTTATACAAATTTTTCTTTCATTTGAAAAATTGTACATAATCATGTTTCCTAATAAATCTCTCTAATACTTGCTGTTCTGGCTACAATAGTCTTATTGTCTTTGTTTTTATTACTCCGGTACTCAGTTTTAGAATAATCTGTTCTAAATGTTAGAAATCTGATTAATTAAGCCATGACCACTTTATGAGAAACATGAAACTCTCTATAATATCCTACACTTATTTGGTCATTTTTTCATTACCTTATCCTTAGCAACTTCTGCTGTTGGCCTCTTGTTCTAGACTAGGACAAACTTATTCATTATCATGCAGAATACTTATCACCTGATTACACCTTATGTTCTGAGACATAATTCTTCCTTGGAGATATCATTGGAAGACTGATATTATGTTAAAGTGACACATAATTAAGTGGTAGCAGTTTCTCAGTGGATAAGGATCCCTACTTTAGGCAACAATCGCAGTTGATCTCCCAGGGTTCAAGAAAAGTAAATTACTATTTAAATACTTTTTCTACTGTAAGAATTGTCACACTATTTTGTTTAATCCGCTATAAAATTTTCGAAATTCTGCTTTCACCGGAAATGCAAGTTATTTCTGAAGGTTGAACAATACGTTCCACAATTAGAATGGAATCATATGTGTAGTCGCAAGGAGCTCAGCCGTAATTCTCCTTTACGTAATTACACCAAAAATTGAGTCTCTTTCTTCGTGTTTCTATTCGAACAATCTGTATCGCTCCATCGCCTAAAGGTATTACATAATTGCACAAAAAATCGTAGTTTGTAAAAGATACATTCGTGTGAGTGTTTCACCACCAGAGATCTTATAAAAGTTTATTTGAGATTTAACTTTTAGACTCGATGATCATTTCAGAATTGTTATTCGAAATTCAAATGTATTATGATCGCACTATTGTACTTTTGCCATTTTTTTTTTTTTTTGCAACTTCGGTGGTCAACTTCGGCACCAAGTCATATTTTCTTTGTTGTCAGTACAACAAAGAAACACAGTTGATTCTGTCAGTACAACAACAGTTGATTCTGTGATTCGTTGAGCTGAGATGTCATAAACCAATTGTCACGCCTCCAGAGACATCTGGCCCAGCATGGCAAGAGTGGCCTCTCAAGGTTTTCGTGAATCTCTCTCCACACCCCTTCCGTCCAAAATCGTCGATCTAATCGATTTACCTTTATATTATTATCTAATTATTATGTCATTTAGTTGAGGGAAGGTAAATGATATTTTTCTATTCAATTCAACTGGTTTTATGGACACTGTTATTTTATGGTTTAGGAGGTTATTTGCTTTACAAGTAATTTGGATGTGTAGTACTCTGAACAAATTTTCTTCTACTCGTCCAAACAAACTAATGCTAACGGGACTTAATCCTAAAGGGGTTGAAATAAAATTAAAATTTTCTTTGTTAAAAAAATATCTGACATGATAGTTTGGGTGGAAACTTAAGAGAGCGAAGTCTTCCAGCCCCATTATTTGCGTAGTAGAAAATATATCCGCTTTTCAAATCTTAAAAACTTTAAAATGAAATTTGATAAACTGAATAATGTTAACGTCGTTTTCTACGCCCATTTTCAATCCTTCAATTTTATTAATTACAACGAGATTCAAATACAAAGAAAATATGTTCAACAATTATAATATAAGGTGGATGTAGTATGTTCTTTTTTATAGGTTGACTAAAAAAAAAACTGAACACCGAAATGAGTGCGCTAAAAGCGGTGTACAGTAAAAGCAAAAGACGTTATATGAGATAAGGTTGGGAAAGTTGCTTTATTTACTTACTATTTTGTCGTGCGGTTAATGTTTAGTCTTGCTTGCTTTAATTTATTTTATTTTTAAAGCACTTTTAAGTAATGTCATATCATTTGTGCCCTGTCATCTGTCATTATGGAGTTAGTAATTTGAGATAACAATTATATTTAGACTTCTTATTTGTTTAGGTATAAAAAATAATTTTGGGAAAAAAAATTACTTACTGAAAGCTGAGAAATTAGATAAATCAAACGAGATAGTAAATACTTTAAAAATCCTTCCAGCAATCAATTTAATAATTAAGTAAAAACGCAATGTTTGTATTACAAATGAGAGAAGTGGAATAAATAAGGTTAAGTTACCTGTGAACAAAATATGTGGGTTGATGGAAATGTAAACATTTCCAAATTATTTAGTATTAGTACCTATTTATTCACTCAGGACTATATAGTATTTTAAAGTATATATATATATATATTCGACACTTTCGTATCCTTTCGACAAAAATCGGATGAAGTTTCTTTAATTTGCGAGGTTAAAAAAAATGTTGGTTTATCTTTAATACGTTTTTGACTTAGTAAAGTAAAATTGAAATCATTTGTTGGAATAAAGTTTATTTGAATTGAAATAATTATTGAGGAATTAAATTCCATTTAACAATAAAATATGACTGGTCTATTTTATAAACAAAAGTATCACTATAGCCAATGGAAATGAATACATTAATTAATGTAAATTTATGACAGGTGAAAAAGGCCTCCTTGTAGAAATATGAATGAGAATTGCAGGAAGCTTTTATTGCACCAGATGATCAGCTGATTTCCATGGTTGATTTAAGCTTGACGAGCATCTCCTGAAAACAGAGTTTAAATATAATCCTTCTTAATTTATTGACTAATTTTTTTTTTTTTTTTTGGTGTTATTTGAAAGGTGCACAACATCTAAGTTTCTTCGCACCTTTTATTTTTTTTCTGATGGACACTATACTGATTGGGTTAAACTACTAGTTATCTAAAGAAGATAACTCAACGACAACTGGCCTGACATATAATAAATCGAACCAATATTGTGTCTACTTGAGTACTTGGGTGAGTGCTTGATATTCTTCGCACCCCTCACGGATCATATCCTAAAGTAAAACTAATATGTACATTTACTCTAATTTACACTTACAAACATACTAATAAATACTCCCAAGCAAATAAATACAAAAACACGTTAAAAATGGGCGATCATAGCACACATATACGCACTAACTGAATTTCGGGTGGAATACTTAATATTCCTCGCATCCTGATCAGAAAAAACCTAAAACTAACATATTTATACTATTTACACTATTTATACTATTTAAAGGTTTCAAGCAAATATTTACAGACGGCTCCAAAATAAGCACTAATGTGGGATCAGCCTTTAGGATAATGCTGTTCATGGCTTTTCGTTAAATAACATTGCAAGTGTTTTTACAGAAGAAATATTTGCCATAAGTAAGGCATCTGAATATATAGCAAATAATGAAGAAAGAAACTACATTATATGTACCGATTCAAGAAGCTCTATATTAGATCTAAAGATACAGATATAGATCTAAATTAGATACAGATAACACTCTGATCCAGTCTGTACATAAATCTCTACACACTGGCACGCAAAATTCAAAGAAAATGATTCTGGGCATATTGGTATAAAAGGGAATGAAGCTACTAGTAAGAGAAAGCGTATATGTGGAGTATTGGTCGTTATAGTATTTGTGTAATTGGTCTGTGAGTTGTCTAGTGAGATGGTTAAATAATCTTTTGTCTGAGGGATAACGAGTGTGATGCCACCGTGCCCTCGCAAGTCGCTTCAGAGTAATAAGTGACCTAATATGTAGAGGTAAACTATAGGGAATGGATGTTGTCCTGGAATGGTGTGCAGTCGTTGTGGAGTGCCAGATACGATGTTGTATAGACTTAGTTAGTAATTCGACGTTGTTGCACACTTGTGCAGGTGTCTTCAGAGGAACGTTTATGTTGAGTTTTTGAGTTAAGTTGTCTCGGAATAAGTCCCAGTCTATATGGCCGTTTATGAGGGTTGGTCGAGGAGGGGTTAATTTAGGGTGAAGATAACAGGGCGTGGTCGGAAGATAAATCGTGGAGGGCAAAGCTGTAGAAAGGGAAGTTATACTTGATATATAAAGAAATCGAGAAGATCAGGACGCTTGCGAGGAGAAGATGGCCAATAATTGGGTTCGGAAGGACATAAGTAGGTATAGTTTGTTTGGGAGAGGGCTCTTAGGAGTTGTCTGCCACGTGGATTAGCCACTCGGCTGCCCCATCTGGGGTGTTTGGCGTTGTAGTCACTACCGCATATAAAACGAGGACCAAGAGAAGAAAAGAAGGAGAGAAAACATTATGATGGATAGTGTGGTTCGGCGGGCAGTAGACAGCGGCTATTGTATAGGAGAAGGGTTCCGCAAGTAGAGATATCACGGTTGGCTGGAGATAAGAAGTTGGAATGAAGGGTATTAGGAAGTGTGATAAGGAATTGCGAATGAATATTGCAGATCCACCGTGTGCTGTTCCGTCAGGATGGTTCGTCTTATAAGTTGTATAATTGGGGATATGAGATCGAATTCTGTCAGTGAAGGCTCCAAGTTTCAGTTAATATGTCTACGACTATGCGATTGTCATGTAGAAATATGCCCAGTTCACGGGTACGTTGGTTCAGTCCGTTCGCATTCTAGAGGAGTATGGAGAAGGAGTGTAAATTAAGAGGCATTAAGGCACGCAGCTGGGAAGGAGGTGGTTAACCACTGAAGTGAGGAGGGTTATCAGGGGAGTGATAAGGGATTTAAAATTGGATAGGAATGAATTCAGTATCGTGGCAATATCGCCGGATGAAGAGGGAATGGGCGGTGGAGAGCAATTTCGTTGGGCCGAAGGACCCGCGACCATCTGCGCAAAAGTTACATTTTTATCTAATGGTTGACTAGGTTTTAGTGGTGGGAAGTTATTTTTGTTGAGATGAGGAGAATAGTTGTTGGACTCAGCTCTTCTTTGCGCAGAGGGATGGTCGAAGACTGGTATTCTTCTAGTTCGCTGCAGTTCGCGATGAACGATGCAGCCTCTGTAGGAAGCGACGTGGTCATCATTGCATAGAGCGCATTTGCCTGGTGTATTTGATGGTTTGGTACAGTCTGATGATAGGTGGTCACCAGCGCATTTGACGCATTTCGGTTTGTGCTGGCAGTAGGAGCGGGTGTGCCCTTACTCTTGACAACGCTTGTACTGGGCAATGTGTCTCTGTTTGTGGGGCTCTTCTACTTTAACTTTGCTATAGCAAAGAACATCTATGTCGAATACTTCGTTGTTGTTAGGACGGGTTTCTATGTCGACGAAAAATAGTGGAAGAGTTTGTTTAGTTGCCGGATGTATGACGATGCAATATTGCGGACAGTGTGACCAAGTTCTGTGAGTTTCTTTTTATAAACTCAATTGGTATGCTCTGGTGAAGGTATCTGATGACAATGCGGTATGCCTTATATTCTTCCAGTTAGGAAGGTGTGGTATTCAGCGTTGTGCTCTTTTAAATATCCTATAATGCCTCTGTAACTTTCCACAGTATTGGCATTGACGATCAGGTCTGTGATGCGTGCTTTGCATGAGAACGAATCTTGACCTACTACTCGTGTTAAGGCCTCGCAGAAGCTTGCGTATCTTTTTACGTTCTTGACGTAAATAGGCGGTGGCTTGAGAATTTTTGGTGTTTTGGTAATAGGTGCGGTTTCCATTGTTTCATCTTGGGCTAGAGGTGAGAAGGGGTTAGGTGTAAGTACTCCCGGAGGTGCAGTGACGTTCAGCGATGTGCAAGGGCGTGGAATTGAACAGCGGTGGTAGTGGTACATTTCGTAAGCCTTCATGCTGTTTGGCTGCAGCGCGTGTTATCCCATCGTTTTGGTGGTCGTTTTTTTTTTTTTTAGATTTTTTTTGGATAGTTACTTTTGTGTAGGTACGCTTCTTCAATGTCGTGGACGTGGTAGACTCGTCGTCAGATGAGCCACCAATGTAAGTGTCGTCACTTAAGCCCATTTACATTGTGTTGAATGATAAATAATAAATAAATATTATCAATATAGATATAAGTAGATAGGAAAAAAAAGTAGGATAAAATAAAAATAATTATATAAAAATGAAATAAAAGATTACTATTGAAAAATTAATAAAAATATGTACAATGATTCAAAATTAATTAATTAATTAATTAATTAAAAAAAATAGGTAATTTTAAAATAAAAGAAAGAATTATCTATGTACAACAAATATTTACAATTATATGGTAATATTTACAAATTTTTGCGAATGACTATTGTTAAGCGAATTATGAATGAGAAATGGAGTACAGTTAGATTTAGAGAAGTGGGGAGTATAGATAAAAACTGTAGCAAGTGGAGAGCTAGCCAAGAAGACTTTGAACTATAAACAAAGTTTGATTAGTACTTACCCATAGAGGGTAATGAGTTTTTGGTTAATTACTCTGTGGGTTGTAGAACACTGCACACACTTGTATCACTATGTAGGGCGTAAAAAACGGCACAAAACAGTTATAGTTGTGATATAAAAAAGTACAAAACTAACAAAAATATTTGAGAAATAGTGAGAACGAAAAAAGACGATACTGTCACTATGACTGCACAAGGTGTACTCCCATTTTATCTGTAAGCAAAACATTTCCAAGAAAGCCAAGCGGCTATCAATTTTGCTCCATATTGCTATCTACCCACTGTACCTAGATGGTATTAGAGACCTTAGGCGCAAAGAGCTCTTTAGGAACTAAACCGGTAAGTCTTGGTTTTGTGTAAATTGTATGCGGATTTACAAAAATTAATCAGTGCCGCCCAATCCTTGCCATCAATATACTTTAATAAAACAATGCTACTTAAATATTCAGATTGGATATAATAATGTCGTATAGTTGCCAGAGCTGGGCAGACAGCCAGGAAATGAAACAAATCGTCCCTCATAATATCTTCACAAAGTTCACAGTTAATATTTTCCCGTTTGTAGTGTTTAAAATTTAAATTAATTAGATGGCCTATGCATTTTATAATAAGTGAAGTTGTGTCAGTTAAGTAATTGTTGGGGAAGTAAAAGATCAACTCTTTTTATAACGGAAACTGTTTTTTGATATGTTTTCTTCTTTTATACCATCGCAAACGTGTTTTCTATCAGGTTGAAACTGATCTTCCAATGTTGGGTGTTATAATATCAGAGTCGTCCAATATTATGTTTAAATTAACAATGGTGTCTGTAAGTTAGGTATAAATTTAAATTTGCTCCAACTTTATTGGTTTTAACAGAGGACGCTCTAATTACCTTGTTTGTGACAGAGGACGCTCTAATTACCTTGTTTGTGACTCGGCTAACTAAACAAATTTAGACAAAATTTAAAAGTTTCAATTTTAAAGAAAATTTATTAAATTGTTTCAAGGTAAAGTCTTGTATTTCATACCAGGTTTTCTTTTTCTAATTCTCTGTTACTGCAGTTAACAGGAGGTATTTAATTCTGTAACTGAAGTTAAGAGGAGGTATTTATTTCTGCAATTCTATGTCAGGTTTTCGAAATTTGACCGGAAATACAAGCTTTAAAGTCGCTCTAACACGAAAAAAATGTTTTTAGCGAATGGCCTGAATATGTACTGTGTGGTTGCGCGCGTGGACAAATTATTTGAAAAAATTTGGGTGTGAAGCACTCATACGATTTTTCTTACGTCTATTACTTCTATTTCCTGCTATTTATTTTAGAACAAAGGAGTAAATTTTGTCATTTAATATATGAGTGTATTAACATCAATGTCCTCGACGCGTTGGTCTAGTGGGCTAGCGCACTCGCCTTTGATGGGAGAATTCGGGGTACGATTCCCGTGAGGGAAAAGTTGATGTTCACCCAGCATCGTGAAAAAAAGTGGGCGAAAAACCAAACGCCTCCCAATACAAATCGCCGTCAGGAAGCCTTGGTCCTTCACGGTCTGTTGCGCCGCCAGAGGTTTATAATTTTTTATTAACAACAATAAGAGACAGTCGTGTTTTTTTATGGCGCGTCAACTCCAAAGTTTATTAGCGCCATCGAGATAATTTCAACAAAATCATACTACTACTACTAAATGGCACTGCAGCCTAGTTGGGCCTGGGCCTCTTCCAAAAAGAATTGCCAATCTTGTCGATCTTGGGCTTGTCTTCTCCATCCTTTTATACCCAGCTTCCTGAGATCGTCCTATACATCACCCAGCCACCTTAGCCTTGGTCTTCCTCTTAATCTTCTTCCTCCCGGCCTTCCTGCCATCATCCTTTGGTAGTCTGGCTTCTGGCATTCTCTGCTCATGACCAAGCCAACAAACTGGGTTCCCCGAATGACTCGGAAAACTCCATATTATTACGAATTCTCCAGTTTCCATTTTCGTTGACCGGGCCAAAAACCTTTCTCAGGGCTTTCCTTTCCCAGACACTCAGGATCATCTCACTCCTTCTATGCGACGACGGGTCTTACTGTTCTTAGCTGCACGAGAGAGTGATCTGAAGCTTAGTACTCTATTTAAAGCAAAAAGGCATCTACTGCCTGTTGCTATCCTTGCTTTGATTTCGGCTTCTATATCATTCTCCTCCATTACTAAAGCTCCTAAGTATTTGAAACTTTTGCAGCGTCGGAAATTGCGCCCATTAATCTGCACTCTGTTATCCCTACTTCCCTGAGTTCTTGAAGTCATCATATATTCAGTCTTGTTTTCATTAATACTCAGGCCAGTATATGCCGCTGCTGTTTCCAGCTCTTGCAGTGCGCCGGATAAGGAGGGTAAGGTGCCCGCTGTGAGGATCATGTCGTTCGTGTATGCCATATGTTGCATCATTCTGTTGTATATTGTTCCGCCCTTGTTTGTTCGGATGCGCTAGATTCCGCTTTTTCGAGAGCTAGATTGAATAGGATAGGCGACAATAGGTCTCCCTGTCTCAGACCATCTGTAACCTGGGCCTCATCAGACAGAGAGCTGCCAATCTTTACCTGACATCTCGTATTGTTCCAGGTCATCTTAACGAGTTGAACTAGCTTTTTAGTAACTCCAAGCAACCTCATGTCCCTTGCCACTGTGCCCCTTCTTACCGTTTCGTAAGACTGCTTGAAATCTATAAAAAGATGATGCAGGCTCACATTATGCTCATAGGTCTTCTCTAACAGTTGCCTTAGTAAGAAAATTAGGTCTATTGTAGATCTTCCCCGCCTGAAACCGCACTGGTAATCTCCGACAATCCCTTCAACCCATGTTGTCAGCCTTCGAGTAATTGCTATGGATAGTATTTTGTAAACCAACGATAGCAGTGCTATGCCACGGCAGTTTTCGCAGACCATCCTATCGCCTTTTTTATAAATTGGGCTAAGTATGGCGTTGCTCTAATCCTCTGGCAAAGTCCAAATGCTCCATATCAGCTTGTGCACTTGTCTCGTCACTGCCTGCCAGCCATACTTAAGGAGCTTGGCCTGTAATCCACCTTGAGGCCTTATGGTTCTTGAGTGATAGGATTATCTCCGTAATTTCTTCCTCGTCTGGAGGAACTTCTTCATCTTCCAGTTGTCCGTCCTGCTCTTCTTGCCTATCCAGTTCAACATCGAGTTTGGTGACCGCCTTCCGTTTTCGATATATTGAGAAGATTCTGGAAGTATCTCTTCCATCTATCTGCTATGTCTTTACTATTTCCAAGGAGTTTTCCATTTTGTCCTTATAAAAAGACAGTTTGGGATATTTCCCACTTTAACGTCTTTTACTCCCCAGAAGAACTTCCTTCCATTCTTCATAGTGAAATCTTCCTGTATTTTTTCTAGTTTCTCCCTTTCACTAATTCTTTTTTTCCTCCAACAGAATTTATTATTTGCTGCTCTCTTCCTTCTAAAATCTTCTGCAGCTGCTCTCTTATGTCTTTGAAGCAGCTAAGTTCTGGCCTCATTTCTTTCTTTGACCGCACGCTCGCACTCTTCAACATACCAGTCATTTCGCCTTTTCTGCGGCCTGCTCCAAATACCTCTTCTGCCACCTCGATCAGAACAGCCTTAAACTTATTCCAACTTTCCTCTATCAGCCCGCCATTTCCCATATGTTCCAATCCTTCACCAACTTTCTCCTTGTACTCCTGCTGGATCTCATCTACTTTCAGTTTTTCGACATTATAAATATTTTTTCTCTGACCTTGTAATTTTAGATAGGAGGTTAGTTTCATTTTATACTTTGTCTTCACCAGGAAATGATCAGATCCACCACAAGCTACTCTAAAACTTCTCACATCTTGTATATCTGCTATCCACTAACACGTGATCGATTTGGTTGTGGGTCCCTCCCTCTCCCTCCGGTGATTCCCATGTCTCTTTATGGATATTCTTATGGGCGAAGAATGTGCCACTAATGCGTAGCCCTTAGTAGTCGCAAAATCAATCAGGCGAATCCCGTTGACGCTGGGCACGTCATGCTTGCTATGTTTTCCTATAACAGGCTCAAAAACGCTTTCCTTTCCAACTTTAGCATTCCAATCTTTAAGAACTATATTTACGTCCTCAGGATGCCATTGAAAGGTGCTTCAGCACCATAAAATTCATCGTTCTCCTCTTCCGGCTTTTCTTCCGTTGGTGCATGAATACTAATCAAGGAAATATTAAAGAACTTGCCTTTGAGTCTTATCGTACATATTCGGTCATTGACTGCCACATAATCTACAACCGCTTGTTTAAGTGAGTTTCTGACCATAAAGCCCGTTCCATATCAATTATTCTGACTACCGCTATTGAAGGGTGTATAACTATTAAGCGTCACTATGTTCACGTCCTTCCATCCTATCTCCTTCAGTGCCACTATATCAATTTTATATTTTTCCAGTTCCTGCTCCAGCATTCGGCTGGCTCCTGGTCTAAACAGGCTTCTAACATTCCACGTTCCAATATAAAGAACTCCATTTCCATGCGTGTGTTGTGCCTTGGAGACTGTCCGGCTATTTCTTCTTTTAGGATTCGTAATAATATAGTTTTTACAGGATAGGGTCGTCAGTCCTGCGCCCAATCCCCAATCTCGAGGCCCAGGGAATTTGAATTTGGGGTTTCCTTTTCCTAGATGAACTGCTTTCTCTTTAGCTGTAGAGCTCCATCTGCCCCCGCAGTTTGCCAGCCGTACCGCTGTCTCTCACCTCCGCCTGACGATCTCTAGGTTAAACCTGTCCGACCTTTCAGTCTTCAGCTCCGCACTAGTACTGGAGAGTGCTGCTGCTCATTCCCAATGTAGACTATTTATCCATACGCTATGCGCGATATGTTACCAGAGAGTACCACTAGGAGGGCGGTCTACCTCACCCTCCTTTCACAAAACCATACCACATAGTATTTCCTAAAACAATTTTTTCTGTGCAACTCTGAGGACATCAAAACATGTCAACTCCAAATTCGAAAATTTTACAAAAGTTGCCATAATATTTCTTAAAGTGCAGTAAGAGGAATTAAAAAAATCGGTTGAGAATTGAAGAAAAGAGAAAGTTGTGTGTGAATGATTCACATCGAAGTTTCATTGTTTTTTTTTTTTTTTTGGACTGTGATTCTTTTTGATGAGTTGAATATGAGGTTGAGTAGCACGTAAATTTTGTCTATTGTAAATCTTAAATATAAAAATTCTTTAATGTATTTATTATTAAATTTTTGTAAGTATTTTTAGTACATCAGAATAATGGCAATATTTTTCTCTTACCTGAAGAATCTGCCACACCAACCGTGTCTCCCTACTGGTTCCCGCCGGTATTAGTATTTTGAGTAGTCTGATTATCCGAAGTTTTTGCATTCTGTGGATTCTGTATTATATAATTGTCAACATTGTTATATTCTATTGGTTTAAAGGTGATTGGCCCTTTAACGATTTTGTAATGACGGTGACCTTGATTGATATCTATACTCTTTGCTGTGCAGATTGCTATCAATACTGCCAAAGTAATGATTGTCTGAAATAGCAATATATTTGAAATTTATTATTATTATTTTTATATGTTAAAATGTTACTTATTTGGCAAATTCGTCATTTCTTTGAAGTAATAATTTTACAAACTCGAGATCAGATTTAGTAAAGGAGCTAGATCTGGTACAAGGACAACAGGTCTGTGATCAGAGGAGGTGTCGCTTAAGATGTATCTGTGGTTATATAGTGAGATGTTTGGTTGCAAACGTAGAAGTCGAGAAGTTAGTGTCGCTTAGATAAAGATGAAGGCCTGTAAGTCGGTTGTGAAGGAGAAAGAAAGAAGTAGTTGGTTAAGATCATGACATGTTCGAGGATCCGTCCTCTAGCTTCAGTATATATTCCTCCTCAAGACTTAGTGGACATTCAACATGACGAACAAATACTTTCCAGCCGCGACACTTCAATACACATTACCACCTAAATCCTTTACGCCTAATGAAATTCAAAACGAAATAAGATCATTTTCTATAAACAAATCTCCAGGTTATGACCTTATCACAACGACAATTCTGTTAAAGTTCCTAAAAAGCTATGTTTATTATCTACATTTTCAACTCCGTTTTTCGAAACACTCGTTTCCCAATATTGTAGAAATTTTCTACTATTAAAAAGATTTCCAAGCCCATAAAACCCACTCATAATCCTTCTTCTTATCGTCCTATCAGCCTGCTTCTCATTCTTGGAAAGATCCTTGAAAAACTACTTATGAAACGCCTTTACCATAACCTAGAACCACATAATCCTACTCCCTGTTTGGTTTCAGATCCTTTCACTCCTCTATTCAACAAACTCTCCGCGTTATAGACGCCATCGCTTCCTCCCTTGAGAGCAGACATTAACTGCCCAAGGGTCCTTTTAGATATTGAGCAAACCTAGAGTATGGCGCGAAGGTCTTTTGCCAAAGCTTAAGGACATTTTTCCAAACACCTTTTATCTCATCCTAAAAACGCACTCACAGACAGATTTTTTTCGTCTCTTCCATATACCTAATTCATGCAGGAGTACCAAGGGAGTATTCTTGCACCTTTTCTATACCTAATATACTCAGCTGACATTCCCAGTCACCCAAATAATTATGTCTGCACATTTGATGATGATACAAAATCCTCTCCCCCATTCCGGTTCCTGTCAAAGCTTCCCGTGCTCTCAAATCTCACCTTATATCCCTCGGGTCCTGGCTTTTAATTAGAAAACTAAAGTAAACATTTGTTATGCAAATATGTAGTGTTTACACTAAATCCCAAACTCTTCCTCCAATTTACCTTAATGAAATATCCATTCCGCCTGCTAACCATGTGCACTATCTTGGACTAGTCTTGGACCAAAGTCTGAGCTGGAACCCTCACAACGGCTCAAACGCTCCGACGTCAAAATACTTTTTAAACATCTCTCTCAAAATTAACGCTCTTCAACAAAAGACTTCTTTACATCTCCCTTTTGAGATCACTATGGACTTACGAACTTGAAATGTATGGAACTGCCAAGCGTTCTATCTGAATCGCATCTGAATTATCCAATCCAAATTCCTCGGTTTGACTTCTAATAGTTCTTTCTATGTATCCAACCGTACCCGCCACACAGTGTTTTTCGTCAACACTCTGGCTAATACCATTTATTACAGATTCCACAATAAAGAGCTATCACATTATATTCTTTTAGCGCAAGCCCTCACCTCATATTCCCTCCCAGAAAATCCTCAACGACGCTTGAAGCGCGTTGGCCTGCCATTGACCGTTAAATAGCTCGTGATAATCATCACTGGATGAGTACCAATCAAGCAATCAAGTCATTCTAATTATGAGTTCAGTTATTTACATTCGGGTACCCCTACCATATGCATTTATATCAAATGTTACATGATTTATTTTTTATTTTTGAGGAGTTACGTAAGTACGATCAAAGGAGCTTTACTGTCTTTAATCTCTCAACCTCTCACCTTTCCAGAAAACAATTTTTCCCAAGAAATCTGTGAAGATTCTAGAGATGATCTATCCTGCTCCTACACCTGGTAATTTACCGCGTCTTTTAAAGCTTCTCTGAATGAGAGTATTGCAATCCTTCAGTAGGTCTATACGGAGTTTCCTCCATCTCCCACAGACTCTGCAGGCGCTACAAATTTTTAGCTTCTTCTGTAGCCTTTTGAGTGCTGAAATACCCCATGAGGAAAGCTGCCCCATGGGCTACTTGCTAAGGCTATTTTTACTCAGACCTCTCAACCTTTGATAAGGGTTCTAACTGCCCTGACATTCAGACTGCCCCGATCCTGGAAGGGATGCTCCAGAAGAATATTTCTATCCTTCGAGAAAGTAAGGTGACGAAATTATGGATTTAATGACTTATGAAGAGATATTG
This sequence comes from Triatoma infestans, assembly GCA_011037195.1. Classification (NCBI taxonomy): domain Eukaryota; kingdom Metazoa; phylum Arthropoda; class Insecta; order Hemiptera; family Reduviidae; genus Triatoma; species Triatoma infestans. The sequence goes on along the minus strand of JAAEAF010002498.1, from coordinate 4,555 downwards.
AAATATTAGCTTTTTCAAAACCTGGTTCACACTCAGGTAAACCGAGAGATTTAGGTAGAGCCTGCAGGAGCTGAATGAGAATAGGCAACTTATTAAAGGAAATGGATTGGTGATAAGGAAAACGGCTCTACTCTTTCTATTTCTTGGTGTGGAATACAGCTGGATTATTGAGGATCTATGCAACAGGTTATGGACTTAAGTGACAAGAGAAATTGGCATTGAAAAAGTAGCAAACATGGAGAAGCAGTTAACATTTCAAAATCTATCAATCAACTAATGAATTAAAAAAAAAGAAGTGTTTTTTTTTATAAGTGAATAAAAACAAAAAAGGTAAAAAATATAATATAAAGAGAGTGACAATAAATGTTAAGATGATGCAAAAAAATCCATTTAGCATAAAAAAAAACAACTTACTCTCAAATTTATGGCCATAATTTAGTCATTTCTTTCAAAATGAGTCAAAACACATCCCGCAATTTTCAAACATAAAATGCAGAACAAAATTAAACACGATTTCTATTTTTAATAGATAATGATTTTGATAAATTATTACAAAAGCTGACGATAAGTTAATTAACCAATTAAAAAAAAAAAATAAATATACGTGGTAATTAATATTGATAATAATAATTAAATAAATTAACTGTAAGGTAAAATTTCAAAAACACCTAATGATAATAACTATCTAAAGTAGGAAAGTAATTTAATAATTTAAAAGAATAAGTTATTTGGAAAACATTTTAAATAAAATAAAATATGTGAGAGATGTTTTTAATTTTTTGGGGGAGCCTTGTAATATGTAAAGGCCCCAAAAGCCCAGATCCCCTTTTATTTCCTCTTATAGACGTTTCTATAATTTCTTAAGAATTTTTACTATAAAAAATTTGATTGATAACACCGATATCACCTACACTAGCTACAATTATTATTACACCTGCCAAAAGTTTAACAGATGTAGTGCCAGACTAAAGGTGTCAGCCCTTGGAATGAATGAGAATAGATATAGCTGATGGCTAAGCAAATCAGGAGCGGATCTGTTTATTGTAAGAATCCTTTCAAAGAATCATTTCCGGTTGGCATCAAAGCCACAAGTTTTGGCATAGATCTTTTTTTTTATAAGGCAAATGATAATAAAACTCCGATACATTTAGCCCAAGAAAAGTACTTTTTCCTGAGGATTCAAGTACAGTCATTATGGCAGTGGTAAATGTTGACCTTATTCATATTACCTACCAGAAAGAAAGCAAGACTATGCCATCACTCGGGAATGGGAGATAATTATGTAATAGGTGCCAGCACATAAAGCGATAAAATAGTTGACAACTAGTTAAAAAGGGCTCCTTCTTAAACCCAAAAAGAATTACCTGTACTTTAGAAGCAGTTTTTACCAACAAAGTACAGCATCAATGGTTGCTAACGATGGAGGGAGAACAATACAGGTTTCCTATTACTAAAAATCTGATGTGGACCACTCACACGAGTTTCTCTTACTACAGTTTTCACAGATTTGAGTGTCAAATTTTCTTCAAAGTTATAATTTTTACTAAATGTTCGCTTGCCTTCATCTGGAGAATCAATTAGAAATCTAATCTTAATAAATTGACTTTTTAGGAAACCATACACTCCCCTTTTCCACAAACTACTTTCAATGAACTTTCTTGAAAAAATTTCCATACTGAAGTGACAGGTCTCATAATTAGTGATAGGATTCATAATTCGTGGACAAATTTAATCAAATCAGTCGGTTTTAAAATCGAAAACAACTGAAATAAGTAGTAAAAACGCACTTCCGGCCATCTAATTTTCTTGAAACCCAGAATTTGGCCAACATATTTAATTCTAATAAATATTATTTATTTGATAGATTTGTAATCCAGCTAAAAATTGCACATTAGAGGAAAACACAACCTCGCAACACCAAAAACAAACTTAAATGAGTTTTTCCGAAGAAATATTGCAAAGAAAAGTTGTTTTTCTTTGTATGTTTGGTCGATATATTAAGTTATAAGAAAACTGTTTAAGCTGTTTATGAAAAAATAGCAAAATAGTGAAAAACCTATTGAGTAAAGTAGTACTTCCGGTTGAGGAATTTTGACAGGTAAGTTCCTGACGAATTCCACGGTGATACTCATATAGAATGTCAATTTTGAACATTCTGTGATTTTCCGTTTTTGAGCTAACCAGTTCACATACACAGACTCGCCCACACACTCGCACTCACACACACAATTTTCTAATTTTATGGACTCAGGGGACTTGAAACGTGTATTTTAGGAGAAAATTCGACATTATTACAATACTTTTCCCCTAGCAGCAGTTAGAGGCTTTTTTGCCCTAATCATAAAGTAAAAACTTTTTGGATTTGGCACAAAGTAAGGCCGCTCAGATATATACAAGTAAAATCCCGATTTTATGGCCAGCCCAAATATACATTACAACGGAACTGTTTCAAAGACCATTTCTTGACTACATTATATTAATTAGCGTAAGTGAAAGTCGAGTAAATTATTCTCACAGCAGAGAAAATGTCTTATTTTAACTTCACTTCTTTTTTTTTCTATTGTTCAGCGCAATATAATTGCGTAGATTTTTAAAATATAGGCAACGTTAGTTTTATTAATAAAATGACTGTGTATACAATTTTTTAGTAGCACTTGTATATACATAGTTTTGTAAGTATCCTTTCCCTCCCTTGACATTTTAATCTGGCGTAATTGATAAAGCTGTCTAATTTTGTTTGTTTGTTAATAGCAATTGCTTAAATTATGCTTCTTTTTTTTATTCCATATATTTGTTTTGTCACATGCTTACTGGCCGACACAACATTAAAGAAGAGAGATAATGCGGCCGATGCTGATCTTCAAACGGACAGCGCTTACGGATTTGGTTATGCTAGTCCATATTTCGTTTGTATGGCAATGGTTACTATGGTGGCTATTCAAAGCTAGGCTGGCCATATTCCCATGGCTATTATGGATATGGTTAGTTAAATACAATTTAAGTCATTGGTGGTTTACTTTTTTTTATGCGCAATTTTATATACTAATTATAACTAAGTACAATTTTGTTTTTTCCTTAGGTGGGTATCCACGTTATGAATATGGTCACGGTCATTACGGATATTCATGTTTCCTAATAAATCTCTCTAATTCTTACTGTTCTGACAATAGTCTTATTTTCTTTGTTTTTATTTCTCCTGTTCTAAAAGTAATGTGAGAAATCTGATTAATTAAGCGATGACCACTTTATGAGAAACATGAAACTCTCAATAATATCCTACTCCAATTTATCCACTTTTTCATTACCTTATCATAGCAACTTTTTCTGTTGGCCTTGTTCTAGACTAGGACTTGTGACAAACTTATTCATTATCATGTAGACCTTCACCTTTAACACCTTATGTTCTGAGACATAATTCTTCCTTAGAGATATCATTGGAGGACTGATATTATGTTCAAGTGACACATAATTAAGTGGTAGTCTCAGTGGATAAGGATCCCTTCTTCAGACAACGATCGCAGTTGATCTCCTAGGATTCAAGAAAAAGTAAATTACTATTTAAAATTTTTTTCTACTGTAAGAATTGTTACACTATTTTGTTTAATCTGTCACAAAATTTTCAATATTTGCTCTCACCGGAAATGCCAGTTATTTTTGATGGTTGAACAATACGTTCCACAATCAGAAAGGAATCATATGTGTAATCGCAGAGTCTTAGGCGTGATACGCCATTTATTTATATCAACAGAAAGGATTCGACAGGAATCGTGGTCGGCTTCAATAACAGTATATTTGGCTCTTCGGAATTATTTTTTCATTTTTTTTTTGGCAATTATTGGAATTGGCTTAAATTTAGGCCTATAATTTTTAACTTAATTATACCATTATTATTATATTATTATATTTATTATATTATATTATTATTATTATTATTATATATATTATTAAACCATTTACAAGTCGTTACCGCATCTAGGAATTTCATCTGTTAGAACTTACTGGATGATCTACGATTTTTATAAACTGCATTTATGAACGAACCTAACCAAGCATATATTCCTTAACTGCTAGTTATTCTTTTATTCATTTTTTACTGGATGTCATCTGCATAAATTTTTTTGAAAAGCTTTGTGTGGAACCAAATTAAAAGCAATGAAAGACATTCTCCATGGATTAGAGACCTCTTTAGAGATTGTAGCTATAATGAATATCATTCAGACAGCTCAGTATATATATATATATATATATAAAATGAATGAAAAATAATGAATGAATGAATTTATAATATATATATAATATATATATATTTATTTTTATAACTTTATAGATATATATATAAACACTTTATTTTTTTACACAATAAATTACAAATAGAGCAATATTAATAATAATTAATACACAGTTAAAACCAACAAAAGATCTCTTAGTTCACTTATTACTTACTATCACAAACGCACACTCCATTTGTAACAAGACTCCCCCTACCCGAGCTGTTATTCCTTTATTTATACCGTTGGAGGAGGGTCTGGAAGGTATTAGAACAATCCAGAAAGAG